>CAAKHC010013395.1:8915-22312 GCA_901007825.1 Macroramphosus scolopax
GGGACGCCCCCCCCCCCCCCCCCCCCCTCCTCTTCCTCCTTCCTTGTAGCGTCACGTGAAAGCCAAAAGTCCTGAGCAATCAAAGTCCCTGATTTACTTCGCTGGTTATCTGATGGTGGGTCAGAATGAAAGGCGTCCCACCAATTAGCAGGCAAATGGAAGTAACCATACGGTTGGTAATTAAATACGAACAAATTAGGTTGCTATGCAATCTCTAGGCAATGCATGTGGCATGTTGAGTGATGCAAGGGGTCACCGGGTCAAGAGTGTCACCTCATATTCTCACGGGATCGTTGCATGAAGAAGGTGCAGTGCGGTATTTCCTTCTTCTTGACCTGCAGATCTTTTGTCTGATTTCTTCCTTCCGATCTAACACACTGAAATGAATGAAGCGACATCCCATCCTCCACCTCTACATCTCACCTGAAAGCCATTTCCGAGTCTTCATCCATTTCCACGGAACTTCACACCCTCCTAAAACTTCTATTCCCAAGGCGGCGGCTGCCATCACCTTCCTCGCGGAGGAGCAGTGAGTGGTTGGCAGAGCAGCGAGCGATCGGGGAGCCGGGTCAAAAATGTGTCAAGAGGTTGGCAGAGAAGCAGCGGGAGGTTGACACAGACGGTGGCATAAGGGAAAGAGCAATGAGGAGGTGCTAGAAACAGAAAGTCTGAGATGTGTTACAGATGGCGGATTCATAACCGGGAGGTTGTCAGTTCCATTCATCCAACCAACTTCCAGCGAGTTCTAAGGAATGAATAAGTAATGCAATCTTCTTTCATCAAAGAATATTGAGTGACTGTTCCACCGGCTCTGCAGCGGCGGCGGAACTTTTCATAACTGCCGTGCAGCTCTGACTTCACTTGATACAGTAATTTTAGGTTATTATTAGTTTTGCACGTTTGTTTTGTGACAGCAACACAAAAGGGGAAACATTACAGAGACATGCATGATATCATAATAACATGAGACATGTAGAAGAACTCTGAGTCAGACATGTATCAATTTATACTTTAGAAAAATACTTGTGTCCTTTGTCATGGTCAAATTGGGTCATATGGGGGTTTATTTTTGCGGTATTGTCCTTTAATTCTCATGTTTCATTGTCCGTCCAAGCAGTCATCATGAATAAAATCCTCCAGTCCTATTTCCTGTGTTGAGAACTAATTATAGACACGGGAAAAACCTGACTAACGGTACAAGGATCTCCTAGTATTGCCGGCTGATTCGATTTCTAAAAAGATTTAATGGAACCTCGCAGGTATGAAAGCGCAGCTACGCATGCCGCCGTCCCCCTGCAGTCGTCCCCCCACAAACATGTGTTCTTGGTGAACTTGTCAGGTTAAATAAGGAGTTAACCAAAAGAAGGGTTGGTGCTGAAGCTGCCAAGTGTTAGACGCTGCAGCCCTGTCGGGCTATTGGCAGGGAACCCCCTTGTGGCTGCTGTCACATATCCAATAGCCGCCCTGAAAGTGTTTGCCGCTGGCTGTGTACTGTGGTGAGCTCGCTGTCCTTCCGCTTGCTTTAAAAAACAACTATTAGGCTCTTTCACCGTGGTAGGTCCTTTGATTTCGTGGTCAGGGTCATCCCCTGGGACAGGAGGTCATCTTATTCGACCATACAGGTGTCACACACATGCTGTTCCGTCATTATCTCTGCCAGCTCGTGTCATTTCAATCAGGTTAAAAGAAACCAGGGTCCGTCACCGAGCCATAAATTCTTTTAACACCAACCCACAGAAACACTCTGTTCTTCGACAGGCTGTATTTGCCTTGACAAGTACAAGTGTGTGCATTGTGTGTTTACATTTTCACGTGAGTTCATGTGTGTAAGTTTCTGTGTCTGGCCGGCCGTGAAAACGAAAGAATTATGGCAGGCAGACCGGCTCCCCGATCCGCACCCGGCCTCCCCTACCCTCAGCCTCCCCTACCCTCGGCCTGTTCTCCCAGCGTCGGCCGGTTCTTCAGACGTCTCAGCTGTTCTGCTTTCCTCACTGTCAAGGTGCTAACAAACCATGAAAGGTATCGCTACGGAGGGCCTCTGATCAGAGTTTGGCTTTCCACATGAGATCTGTCATACATGTGTGCTCGGAGCTCGTCTGGACCGGAGCGGCGTACGTGATAGCAGGCCTGCGAGTCTGAGGGGAAACTGACGGCGGGCCAAACAGCTTGACACACTGGGATTCTCACAGACTCTCCGTCTATGCAGATGCGAGCAACACTTTGGCTCCGGCGCGGTGCTGATCCAAACCTGTGAATCTGATACCAATTAGTGCCGGTCTAATCATGAGCCTCCCGGCCCTGGTTTGCGTTAGGCAATGAAATAGAGATGGAGAATAGAAAGAGAGTGAGCCAGAAAGAAAAAGAAAAGGGGGGGGTAGGAAAATTCAAAAAGTGGAGCAAGAAAGGAGGGGCCAAAGGATTGTTTAGAGAAGTGATCTGGCAGCGAAAGGCTTAAATAGTCTTAATTTAATCTGTGAGGAAAATCTTTTCTTCGGAGGAGGCGAGCGGGTGTATCGGAGAAAAAGTGCTCAGAAATCTGAGATCAATTTGCGTTTGCTCCGCCGCTTTGTCACGTGGCAGCGTGATCAACCACACCCCGAAAAACACCGAATATCATGTAGACGGTAACAGACGAAGGGGAATATAAACACATGGATGAGGATGAGGAGTGAGTCTCATGCGTATAGAGGCATCATTGTCGCCGCTCCCTCCAAGGTGCAGGGTTGGCATTCAACCAGTCAGCAATGCCCTGCTGAGCTCCCAGCAGATTTGCAGTTCATTACAGGGTCATATCTCTCTCACTCTCTCTCGCTATTCATTCATTACTCGTCCCCCTTTAACAGCAGCATCGCCCCCAAACTGAGGTTATTTACTGCACCCTAGTGGTGCATATCTGTAACATAACAAATAGCCTCAGTCAGCCCTGCAGATGTTTCAGCTAATTTGAACTCATAACCTCGGTATGAACCCGGAGTCATCCAGAGTTCAGGATGTCTGAGTTCACGTCTAAGCTTCTTTTTTTTATTCTCTAATAATAAAGCTTAGTTACAGTCATTCCTGATGTGAGAGATGTCGTAGTTTTAATCAGCCTATCTTCTGATGGTGTCCACGGATAGTGTTCGCAGGCTGGTTCAACCCCGACTTAAGGTTTGTCTTAATCAGAACACGCTAAACGTGTAGATTATCCGTAGATATCCAACAGCGTGGGTGCGACAGGCGTCTTTCAACCGGCCACGGTCATGTGTTTTTCATTTTATCTTCACCAGAAGCACGAATGAGTTTTCCGGATTTTTAATGAGCATAAATAAGAATTACTGTGGTTTAAAATAACAATCTAATCTGTAGTTTGTATATAGTATGTGCATGCTATTAACAGTATGAATATCAAAAGAGTAGATGAACTTATATCTGTAGTATACGGTAAGGCAACGGTAAAGGTCGTGTATGCAACATGTATATAAATGTATTTTTTTAGTTCTACCATGTGTAAATGTTTCGACTCGTCATTGGTTTATTTCTATCCAGGTGCTTCATGATTTAAAATTTACTTTAGAAAGAATTTCAGAGGCAAAAAGGAAAAGCAAAGAGAAACTTTGTGCAGATATTCCTCGGCTATACGTGAAATCTAGAAGAAACATTCAATGTTCATTAAAGTAGAAAATTACATAAATCTTGACGTATGTATCATGAAATATCAAAATAATTTCAAAAGACAGAAAATGTATTAAATAATTCACTTGTGTTGTTAATGCTACATATATTATTCACACAGTTGTAACAGCTTAAATAATGGAATGGGGCCTCTTTTTTGGAGAATCTACACCTGGAAAATAGGCAATCATGACTTTCATATATTTGTTATAAATTATATAAATGTATTTGTTTGTGTCTTGACGGCTCTTGGTACATTTTGTCTAATATTCCTGCCACGCCGGGGCCTGACCCAGAAGACAAATTTAACCTTTTTACTTTAAATTGCTGTTTATTATGACTTCTCCAGTAGTTTCCTTCACCTAGCTTCCTGGTGTTACTTCCGCTCCGCTGGGCCCATATGTCAGTATATATCATTTTCTCGCTCATGACACACAAACATGACCGTCAGCAACATGAACGTGATGAACGGGAGAATGCAGATGAGCATGCTCAGTACTGGAAAAGACATATGATGCATTGGAAAGGCAGATAGCTATTTGGAGAGAGGAAAATAAATGGGCCATTGCCTCTCGGCGGCCTCCTTGACAGCAAATTCACATAACAACTGGTCTGCTTTCGTGGACACTCTTATCTTAATGAGACCCAATCCTTTGTTTAGCCCACAGTGGATCCACGGATAAGATTGTTTTTAAATAGGTCTCCCCCTTATGTACCTCCTGTGCCTGCGTTGGCTTGCTGCATGTGGTGCATCAAGCCCGGGCAGGCTGCCTTCCCATGGACGAGCTACCGAGACGTGATTCATCAGTGTCATCGTTCTCTTGGCGTATAAGAGTCTGTTAAGATGGATCTTTGTTCTTCTCTTGAGGGATTGACAAAGAGATTTGGAATAACTGTCCCCCTCAGTCGCACTGATACATGTTCAGGGGAAGAAGGCAAGACCGGGTTGTAAAAACTCTGAGACAGCATGGCTGAAGATTAAGAGACCAGTAAACAGAGCAGAGAATGGCGGAGGTCAAGTAAAGGTGACCAAAGCTCCACTGACTTTTATTGTGACTCTTAAGGCCTGGAGGACCTCGTCAGCGGGCGCACAAAGACGCAGATTGCAATGAATCTAGGGCACCAAGTCATCCATTAATGGCAGAGCAAAGCTAAGTCTCCCGTCCTTGTGCTCATACTGTAAGTCACCGCTTCCACCTTGATCCTCCTGCCCACTGATCCCAGACCTTTGCAGACCGCCTTTTGTCTCAGTTTTAAATGCTGGCGGCTCTTTACAGAGGATGGTCTAATGGCTGTCAGCAAAAAAAAAAAAACCTTGGGTAAAAAGTTCAGAGTGTGTCAGTTGAGGTCTTTGCTCCCCATGTTTACAGTAATCTCTAGTGAAGGCTGGCAACATGGGTGCTTTAAACCCCCTTTCATTCTGAATGTCAAACGTGAACTCCGAGGCACATCTTTGAGCAAGAAAACCCCCTTTTAAAAAAAAAAAGGCATAAAGAAGAGCTTGTCATATTATCTTAAAGGGGATCATTTGACAGAGCCTGAACAAGTTAGCGCTGGTCTGTCTTGGCCTGTAAAATAGCTTTGAAGAGGCGATAATGAGTAACTGTAGGGCGAGGGAGCCGCGGCCGTACCAGAGGGGCTGCGGCTCCTTACGAAGTCTCTCTGAAGCTCTTGATCAGGAGCCGGTTAGACGCTGTGCGCCGGGCTACCTTGTCCAGATCGACTTGAAGCTTTACATTTAACGGAACCGTGCACAGGGAGAGCGGAGAGAGAGTGAAGCCACCCAGCGACGCTACAGCGGAGACAGGTTGTGCTGTTCAGGCCCGTCGGCCTCGGGATGGGAACACTTGACTTTCTGGCTGCAGGACTTAGTGTTCAAAGCTCAACAGTTAAACGGTCCGTGCAACAGAGTCATTACAGTCCGAGGAGGGTTTCTTGTAAATTCTTTGTTTGAGTGACAAATACCGTCCCAATAAGGACAATTACATTCACCGTCACTATAGACGAGACTGGGCTGTCTTTGAAACTCCTACGTGAGTGTAACCTTGTATAACTTATATAGCCATATACATTTTATGTATTAACTTCTGTACTTTTTTGGTTATTATGTGTCCAATATTTCAGACAGTAAGCAGAGATACATAAAGGTAAAATATACAAGATATTTGATACAATTGTGCAGTAAAAATCAATGTAGCATCAATTATATTCATTCATTCTATGAGCAATTTATATTAATATGTCTATTATTTTATATATATATATATAAATATATGTATAATATGTATATGATATATTAAATGAAATATTTTTAATATATTAGATCAATCTGCAAGAGTATATTATAGTACTCATTCAATGTTATGTGTATTTTAAAATGGTCTATTTTACTCCTTTAATTTAATCTTATTTGACCTTCATTTTATTAGTAAATCAGAAGCTCATGACAGTGAAAGTAGCATGAAGACAGACGGAAAAGTTGCAGAGAACAACATGCGTGTAACTCGCTAAGTATCTTTAGAACATGTCACTGGCAGGAAATATTACAATAAAGGACAAAGATATAACAGATTTGATAAACACTTGTATTTAAGTGAGTGTAGCTAAAACGTGAATAAACAAAGTTTATCTTAGAAAGACGTCATTTTTAATAATGGAAACATCTCTCCAAAATGATCTTGGTGGGTCTTTGCATGGCCTGAAGATATTTTTATTACTGCGTTCCTCTGATTCATGATGACCATTTTCTAGTAACCGTAATGTAACTTCTGTGAAAATGATGATTTGGGTTCCGTCTCTCCGTCTCTCCACAAACTTTTCCTGAAACATGATGTAAAGTTGGAGCACGGGGGCGAGGACGAAGGCTGATCATTTAAGGGCAGATGTAGATCATGTAGCAGATCCTGCACTCGTTTCTTTTCTTTAATGTTTCGAAATCCCAATTGTTTTTACATTATCATTAATTTCTCAGAATATATTATGTGGGAGCTTCAGGCACATCTAATACTTCTCAGAAATACATCCAGGCATATATTTTGGTTTCAGTTGCCGATTTGCATTTAATAGAAGGTTGAGCTGTCGGCTGTGTTCATCTGCAGGACAACACAAAACCCATTAAGGTTTTTTTCTGCCTTTAACATCGTGAAAAAAGTCATTTCTTGACATTTCCCGTGAGTTTTTCTTTGTTTGAATCCTGATAAAAGCTTCTTTAATGGTGGTCTGCTGGCCTTGGCGGAGCTCTGCGTTCTCCAAGTGAACGTCCAGTCCTGCAATTTGATTACATCAAGAGGTAAATGCATCTTTAGATGTCGTGACACATGACTTACAGACAAGAGAGAAAAAGTTGGACAGAGGATGGAAAACAAAGTGCGATGCAGCAGCAGTGCTGTGAAGCTTTGAGCTCGCTGATCAATAAACCAAAGGACACAAAATTCTATTATAATCCATCCTCGTCTGTTTGTAATCAATTTCTAAGACAAAAAAACCATAGAAACTGGAAAGTTGTGAGTCAAATTGAGAGAGTGGGACTATTAATTCCAGAAGGGTTCGGGTGTTTGTCCATGGTAATGTTTTGTGAAAGTTTGGAGAGGTTATTGAGAGGCCACAGCAGGGTGGTGTTATGCTGTCTAATTGTGTGCCGTTCTTGGCACCGCTCCGGTGTCACCACCGCGTATCGTTGGCACATGACGGCGGAACTCAAGCTGTAGTTTTAATTTGATCGGACGTTAATTGGTTAGAAAAGCGCATTTTGCATGCACAGCTGCTCGTTGACGTGTTAGCCGTGTCACAGGATGTCCGGCATCCTCACACCTCGCTGCAGCCGAGCGGAGGGCCGAGAGGGTTGCAGGTGAAAGCTGTGAATGAGCGTGGCCAAGAAAGAACAAGGGGAGCAGACGAGGAGGGGGGAGGAAGAGGAGTGAAAAAGTGGGGAGTCCCATTGTTAGGTCAGGAGTTCAGAGTTGTCACCTGCTCACTTGGCATGCAATCTTCCTCTGAACAGAGGAACCCTGCACCGCCCCGATGCAGCCTCCATTCTGTCTCCCTCTACCTCCCGCTAATTGGATTTAATGAGTGATTTAACAACATAGCACTGCCCGATCAAATCAGACTGCTACTGTCCACTGCGCTTAATCTTGGGTCACTGCTTCGTAATGCTAGTGATGCATGCTAATGCTAGTAGCACGTCCCAGGACCCCTCCAGCCTCCTCACACATTCCCCTCCCCCCTCCTCCTCCTCCTCCTCACTCTCCTGTCTGCTTCTCTTACCGTCCACTGCGCTAACAATGTTGGCAATGTTCTCACAAGACTGGTCGAATCCAGAGGAGGATGTTTGTTGTTACGCTCAGGGTGTGATCACACCTGCAGGTTAGAAGGAATGTCTGTCGATCGGATTTTATTATGTTCAAATGAAAAAGTAGATATCTTAACTGGGGATTTCCCAGGCTTTGTGTGACATACCAGCTATCCAAGGGTGAACTGTTGCTGCCAACAACATGCCAACCTATGGCCCTGTATGACCGGATCGGGGTTGTCTCCTGCTGTTTGTTCATATAACTCCGGCTTTGAAGGGTACAAACTCTGCTGAAGAGATTCATGATGTTGTCAAAGTTATATTATCGTCGTACGTTAAGATTGCAGACTTTTCTAATCCATAAACCCTTCAAGGCCGGGCTCAGACTACAGAGTGTTAACTTGTCAGATTTGGCAATCAGAGTGCCATAACTTCTTGTCGTGTCTGTGCCAGGAGTCTGCAAACACTACGGGACTAATCCTCGCTCACAAACTTATGCGGGTTCATTGGTCATGTGGGGGGGGATCATCATCATCATCATCATCATCATCATCATCATCATCATCATCATCATCATCATCATCATCATCATAATAGCAGTTGTGGCTAGTGCTGGGAAGATAACCAAGTACAGTCACCCAGTTATTCAAGACACTCGTCAGCAGCTTCAGCAGGGCATCCCTGCTTCTTTTTGCCTTGTTTTGCGTATGAAAACGAGATATTACGAGTAGTATAACGAGATAGATTAACACTAAGGAACATGTAGGAGATGTCAGACTAGGATAATACAGCACATTTTGACCTGCAGGTCTTTCCATCGGGGTGTCGTCCGGCGTCTTAGACACAGTCGTATTAATGTCACCCTACGAGGTCAAGTCAGGACGCCCACTCGTGGTTCCTATTCAAGCCAAATGCTGGAAGTCAAAATCATGTTCAAGTAGTTCGATAACAGCAGAACTTTATTACCATACATTAATAAAGAATCACTGATGATGACTTTGATGGATTGCACAACTCCAGCAATATAACATAACACAAATTTTTATACAAGAAGGAAATGATTGAAAACTAATTGCTGCAAAGAGGCAACAATCTATACATGGAAATAAATCAAAACAGCAAGTTTAGACAAATGGTTGGCTGCAGAATAAAGTGTGTATTCCGGTAAATTTGGCCGGAACAAGCAAAATCACAGATGGTGCGTTGTAAGCATACATTCACACTCTTGATGCCGCGAAGCCCCAAACTGTGAACACAACACGATCACTAGGTCATCTACACGTTCGTAACATCTCTGCGCCTTCGCTCCAATTCAACGGACCAAGTGGAGCCACCTCATTAACATCTGCTCACTAAATCAAAAAAAAGGTCAGTTTATGAGTGATGGGTTTTTTAAATATTCTGGATTCCCAAATTCCAAATGCAGGATTACATTCTCAGTGGGACATTGTATTATTCTGGGAGCCTCGAAAAGCATCCATGCATCGAAGGGGAAGACAGAGGCGGCCGTCATAAAAGAGGCGGTTCAGTTGAGGGAGATTTGTCAACGCAGGTTGGCAAAGCTGCTTCTCAACTTATAACGCCCAAAAGCAGCTTAATTATTAGGTCAAAGGAGAAAGGGCCAGGAGCCGGGAGAGGGCGGGGTCCGCCGGGGTTGTTGCAGGGTTCAACATGTTATTATCCCTCCATTTGTTTGTGGGTGTCATTGCAAGGCATTATTCTGTCAAAGCTCCCTAATCCGTAACAACATCCCCACCCAACATGCGACAGCTCTGTCGCCCCATCAGAACACTTTACACCTCCCTTTGACAGCAGGGAAATACGTTGCACGTAACTAATAGAATTTTGCTCATTGTCATATTTTTTATATTTTTAAGCGCATACAGATTAAATAATCTTAATTTGACTCACACAATAATGTTAAATTATTACGCAACAGACTTCACGTGTTCATCAGTGTAATTCGATGTCGCCCCGATAACTTTTCTATCTCATTTCCCGCCTCTTTTAATGTTTTACAAGTTAAAGCATTCCAATAATAGAGGTTGTCAGCTGCAATGTTAACCCTCTGTGAAGGGTCGTAGTAGCACATCATATAGAGATGGATGGATGGCCGGGGCGCCGCAGGCTGCGGTCGCAGATTTTCACACGTCGACCGGATGATTTGCACGAGAAGTTCGCCCACACGGAGCAGATATGAAGGAAATGTCACTTAGCTCAGGGACATGGTGTACAAACCCCTTATAGTCCACATTAAAGGGAAGCTAGAAACACTTAAGATGCCGGTCAGCGCGTAATACAACAAAAAGGGAATATATGATGAGGTTGACATGGCTGAACTTGACCTTTCTTAGGAAACTTTGTACGACTTACAATTTCCATGTACCTCGGAATATATGAGGCTCATCGGTGTACAACTGTAAAGGCTCTCAATCTATTTAATGGAGCATTATTACCCATGCACATAACAAATTGATGCTGTTACATCAAGCCCACGCTAATATAATAAGATCAAATGCTATCTGACAAGAGATTTAATTGCATTCAATTATTTAACCATTCAGATACAAATATATTGGACCCATGAGGGACGGACGTAATGATGCTTTACAAGGAAAAGACCACATCTGCATTTTCCTACCATGTCCAAGCTGCAGCAGTACACACGCATGGGTTAGCTGTGCCTTGAGGCATGAATGAAACCTAAATTCACGAGTTCTTTAAACTATGTTCCAGTTCATACGAAAGCCCGGAAACATCCACAATGTCTTTCTCGGCGCGTTGTTAATCTCACTATGATAGTTAGAGCTGAATCGTTAATGGCCTCGGTTGCACCCGGCGGCTCTGCAGGAGCCCATAACAGGGGCACTGAAAGTCAGAGCAATTTGCGTTTTACTGCTGGAATCTATATTGCCACTGACACCCTGTTTTCAGTAAGGAAAGATATTCATGTGCACATATCTGCTCCTCCTGTGCAATCTCTGATGGAAGCCCCAAGCTGTCCTAATCTCTCCACCATCACTGCATCTATCTTTTATTCTTGTCTTCTCACTCCTCGGTTTTTTTTTATAGCTTCTGTTCTCATCATCCCTCCCCAAGTTTGCCCAATTCCCGTTCGGTTCAGCGACAGGGCACTAGGTCACGGCACGGGCTTGATTTTCACACTGTTCCCTCTACTGAACGCCACATCAAGTTAATCAGGGTTAACAACTGCGGCGGTGCCTTGCTGAGCGGGGCTCGCATCGGCTTAGCGTGGCCTGGCTCTGGTGATACAGATGGGCTAGTAATCTCTGTGCAGAGGGGACGGGTGAGGGTGGAGGTACATCTTGGCCGGCTGGGTGGTCGTGGTCGATATACTTTACAATTAAAACGGCGACACAGGACTCAGACGAAGATTGTAATAGAAATAGGATGATTGAATTTTCTTTGGAATTTGGCTGATACCTGATCAAAGCAGAGCCGCTGCACAGACACAGTAATGGAGTTGAAATTAAAGGGATTATTATGGTAGGCTGGTGGGCTAAACTTGAATTACAAGAGAGGAAGAAAAGAGGAGGAATGATGTTTCTCATGTTTTTTTAATTAGATGGCTCTTCCACAGTTTACCTGTTTCCTTTATCACTTCAAATTTATATATTTTACTATACCTCAACCAATATCCCATCCTTCTAAGTATTTCATAAACATTATACTTCTCAGGAAAGGACCAAACATAAAGGTTTTGATCTCACAACCTTCTCGCTGTGAGACAAATCTGCTAATTTCGCCGTTTGAATTACAAACCCGGAGTACAACATTTTAAGATCAAAGCGAGCTGGACGGTGATTATTATTATTACTACAAGAAAACTTCCCGGTGCTGAAGGATAACCGAAGTGTGACCCGTTTGTCAGAAACAGACCTCTCTGTGCAATAGCTTGCACCACGCAGCCCCGCGGCGCCCCGGCTAACATTGATTTAATTATTAATTCAGTCAAGAAGAAGCTTTACTCAACTACGCTTTACCGAAATAAAAACCCTCGCTCATGTCACACGTCCTACGGTCCAAACCAAACCAGGCTCTTCAGCTGACCTTTTAAACTGAAGGGCTGCGGTCTAACGGTCATGGCAGACTTTTTGTCACCGTGCATCCTTTATTCCGTGTTACACCACAACTCAAGCACTCTGGTTCTCCCCTTTTTCCCTCACAATTCTTCTTGAGATGCCCCGCACCTCTTCGGAGTGACACATGTATTATTAACGCCGGCTTCAAGTGCTACCCGTGCAGGGACACTCAGAGACTTTCACAGGTTTCTGTTGGTGCAATCGTTTTGATTCGACTTTTTTTTTTCTTGCAAGAACATTAAGAATCTGTGACACCAGTTCACGACTAAATATTTCATACGCCCGGCGGTTCAGACGCTCCGGCTTGAGAGCGTTGGTCCATTTATTACCCATCTCAGCTGGGCTACAATGATGAGGATGAAGGTGTTGTACATGAGCTCGGAAGTCGAACAGGGAAAGGGTCTCGTCTCGTGTCGCGCGCGGGAAAAGGGCGAGAAAAATGGCGATTATGTGGTAAAAGTGGTTGCGGTGCTCGCGGTGTGACTTTGTACACACTCCGGCATGTACGCCGGGCTCAGCTGCGATATCTGTGTCGCAGTGCATCATCCAAATCCATCTCTGCGCTATCTCAGCATAATTAGTGAAGGTCAATCTGTGATCATGCCTGGGAAATGAGGTTGAAAAAAACAAAAACAAAAAAGCTTAAGCCCCACTGAACTCCACTTGCCCTCAATGCCCTCTTAGAGTCGAGGAAAAACACAGTTCACCTAAAGTTCACATGTCCGTTGTCATTGATTTTGGGCATCTATGCCTCAGTCTGTCCCTGTGATAGGCTGGGAAGAGGAAGAGGAAGAGGCAGGCTCACCAACCATACCCCGACGACTACTGTTGATATGACGTGTTCTACACTTCTGACCCTGATACGCAGGGTCGCTGATCGGTCAGGCTGCTGCTACAGGCCATGTGTGTTCGAGGTTGTTAGTGTGTGTGTGTGTGTAGGGGGTTGGGGGAACAGTGGAGGAGGAGAAAAAAAAAAAAGTAAAAAACCTAAAATATCTTTGTTACTGGCCCTGTGTCATAACATTTTTCAGGCTGCACCACCCTCCATCAAGACGGGTTCAACTAAAGTTCACCGCCGAGGCCACGCCTCCTCGCCGCGGTGTCATCGGGCACCGTACGACGTGTCGTCACGGGCAGAACATTCCTGGCACGGTTACAGCGACCCCCAGTGAGGGTTCGTCCACTGTAATAACACCTGGGATATGAACTAGAACTTTCGATGTGAAGTTTTCCTTCATAACTAGTCAAATAGTTTGAAGTAAATCTGAATAAATACACATTCTGACAATATTTTGTCCATACGACTAATTTTTAACCTATTTTACCAAAAGCCAAATAAGAATGAACGTTAG
>CAAKHC010013397.1:0-21792 GCA_901007825.1 Macroramphosus scolopax
GGCATCATTAATCTTGCTGATCTTCGCAAGGAAATTCCCGCGCATATTTGAATTCAAATATGGTTTGCCCTGTTACCATGACACTGTGTTGGCGCCCTGACAGCTTCCTTTGTTTTGTATAAATGCGCGCAAACAGGCAGCTGCTCGGAAATTGATAAGAATATCCCTTTACTAATCTGTAATTACCACTTAACATATATGCTACAGAGGGTTTAAACAAACAAAAACCTAATTTGATTTTTTTTATGAACAGGACGTTATTTTTTTAAATAAATTGGGAATTTGTATTTTTACATACAATCACAGATTCCGATAAAATGACTTAAAACAAACAATACAAATACATCAAAGTACTCGTCAAGCCATAGTAAACATTTAAACATTTGCATTAGCTAACAAGCATATCTCAATTCCCACTGACATCTGCAGGATTAAATATCTAAAATCTTTTATTGATTAAATTCAAACTGGCGGATGTTTCTAAAGCCTTCTTTAGAACGTCTTTTAGAAAGTCCGACTTTTCTTTTTCCAGAATTTATTGCAAAAAAGTCTCTCCCCTCCCCCCACTTCTTCCTCAAATAAGGTTGTGTTTAAACTCATTTTGACGAATAGATACCCGCCCACCACATGATAAATTTATTTAGCTAAATACAAATTATACATGGAACTTGACGTGAAAGCTGCACGTTAGCAGCGAACGTCGAAAGTTTTGTTGTTGTTGCAATTAACCTGTTTTTTTTTTCCGCCAAAACGACTGGCACGGAGAGAAGACAGTGCAAAACCAGCGACTGCATTTGTCAAAACTGTTCGGTGTCACGTGAAATTGCTGTGACGAGCATGATAAATTCAACTAGATATGATATACTTGACATTGCTAGCAGGATCTCCCGCCTGTCTTTCGACAGATGAGGGGATGCCTGAAAGGGTCTCGGTTGTAGGTCCGCCATGGCAGTAACGGTTGTTAGGGATGATGACGTTCCTCTGATGCAGATATCAAACGCAGTGTTCGTTCCCCTCAGTGTAACCGCACGAACTCGTCTATTTCAGTGTGTTAAAATAGAGAAAAATCTTACCTTTGATTTGCCCATGTCGTTGCCGGGAAAAACACAAAAACACAACCGTAAAAATTTGCTTTTTTTCACAAGGCTGACAGTCTTCGACCGACAAGGAGCTGCGTAAAATGGCGAATGTATAATGCAAACGAATGTTTTTGTAGTTTATACGCTGAAATATAAGAACGAAACCGGTTTGAACTGGTTTAGTATTTCGAAGTCGGCCATTGGATGCAAATAGGTCACATGTGTACAGGCACCACCCATTTGTTAAAGAGGCAGGAGGATGTGGCCGTGGATCTTATTGACGACTGGCTGAGCCTCCCTAAACACGACTGATCAGTGGAGAGACGTATTGACTGCTTGAATAATCTCTATCTGGTCGAATTAATCTGCTTTTTTAATGATAATACATTTTACGTTTATTATTACGCAGACAGTAGTGGAGAGGACATAATAGCATACAAGTGTAGTGGAAGCTTTATCCCTGTGAGTGATTTGTAATGGAGATTATTTAGGCTAGAAAGTACAAATGTATTTCATGTGGCTGCATGTGCCGAAAACATTCTAGAAACATTTGAGTTCTTTTCTTTACTGAAACACAAGAACGCCAGCCATGTGAACTTTGCAAAAAATTTGCTGCAGCAAAAGTTAAAATATTAGATACTAACATGTTCAACTCTAGACCGAGACAAGAATACATGGCCATAACTTTGACACGTGTCGTAAGTTCACAGGAGTGAATTAGACATCATTTAATTACATTTGACATACAGTAATCACTTTATTCTGCGTCAGAAAGCTGGTCAAAATCTAGTCATGTCATCAACATCACTTCTTTTGGGCCCCAACAGCAAAGTTGTACTGATTTATCTTAATCTGGACAGATGTGTTGGAAACACTTCCAGGATCTCATGGCTTCCAGTCAACGTCTTGCACTTCACACACAATTTATATAATTATCCAACTACATCTTGACCAGACACCTCCTTCTATTAGACTGTTTTTTAATCTACATTTATAAATATCACAATTACTCTACAGCCCCATAGGGGTAAAATTGCCCTCTCGTCTTGAACAAATTAAACCGTTCCAAGTTACTGTTCACTTTTCCACAGAAGCCCTTTCGGGAGGAGGAAAGGAAGATGCTTCATCCCCGTTTCAACATGATGGATCTTCTTTAGAGACTTCCTAAGCCAAGATGGTTGGGCTGCATAAGTCATTAAAGAAAGAGTCTCTCTTTTGCTTAAGTGCTTCTATGAAGTCCTGAACTCGTTCTTCCCGGCAGGCGGTGTAGTGCAGCAGTGCCTCCTGTCTTCTCTGGGCGTCAGCAGGCTTTCCATTCCCATGATGCTGCAGGTGTTCTGCTACACAGGCGCGATCCGCCTCTAGCTGCAGCAGGGCCTGGTACTCTCGATGGTGGTCTCTCGCTTTCTGAAATACACACAATAAATTCCAATTAGTCAGGTATGAGTGTGACTGACTGTAATTTGCTGTTACAATGAAGCTCTCTTTTTTAATGACAGAAATGCAAATTTCTGGGTCTGTTCATACGCCAGACATGGACAACGGACAGTAATTTTTTATCTCTCTAATAGAGGACTCTCTGTATGCATGTGTGCGTGTCCTTAGATCCTTTCCACAACCGCTTATCAAATTACAAACTATTACAAACTTATGTGTTTTGTTGGGGATCCAAGGAAGTGCGTTGGTGAGTGTGAAGTAGTTCGAATGAGCATAATGTTAAAAGAAATTGTAAACAAACGTCTGCGACTATGTTAGGCTAGATGACAATGGGGCATCGCAAGGATGGCTTTGCTTAGTGAAAGCATGGTCACCTCCAGGGATCCAGGCACTGCTTGATGGAAATGGCTTATCACAGCAGTCAAACTGCTATGCAAGGACACACGGAAAGCATCCAACAGTGTCAACAGGACGTTAAGGGAAAGTTAGGAGAGAGTTAAAGGTCGTGAAACCAGGGACAGGTAAATGGGTGGTGTCCAAACTCTGCTCAAAGGATTCAACACGCCGGGTCAGTGACGGCCGCTTGGTGTGGGAGGATCCTATCGTGGGACTACTCTTGCAGCGCTTGCTTCCCCCACGCAGAGTGTATCTTCTCAGAGGCTGTGTGCCTAAACTGGGTCTACGTTAGCTTGGAATGGCTCAAGAAAACCTGCCCACGATCATCACAAGTGTTAAAGTAATTAGGACAGAGATTAAACAATATGGTGATCTGTAAGCTCGAGTAAATGGAAATGGATTATCACAGCAGTGCAACTGCTAAGCACAGACACACTGAGAGAATCCGGAAAGCTTATTTGAGGATGGCAGTGACCACAGGGAAGTAATCTCTGCACGGCTTCTATCATCTTAACGTTACACCATGCATCACATATCCAAAAAAGTTCTTTAGATGAGCAGTTCTTGCAAGAGTTGCAAGCTTAATATGACCTGTTCCGAGCAGTCACGTTGTGTGCGGGCGCAGCACTTGCCCAAGACATGATAATAAATTAATTTGGCTAATTGGCGGAGATGATCTAATTTTTGTACCGATTAGTGGGGAGCCATCAAGGTGAGGCAATAAGTGCGCCACAGTGATTGCATCGTTGCAAAATCCTGTGCATTAATTGTTTTGAATGTGTGTCTGTTCAAATTCAAATTCAAATTCAAAACCTTTTATTGTCATTATACAAATGTACAACGAAATTTAAAAAGCAGCTCCACGTGTGGATTTTAAAAGACAGTAAACAACGAAAGAAGCAATAGTTATAACCAATATTGTGACATACATGGGCGGACAACACAATAAACCATCTTCCATCAGCTTTGAGTAAGATACTGATTTGTAAGGCTGAATAAAGTTGTTACTTTCTGCATAGTTTGTTGATTCAGTCTTCTTTAAAGGCCCGATCTGATATCCTGTTATCTGCAATTGGTGACAAAACAATCGAAGTCTCAGCAAAAAGCCTTACCTGAATGGATTTATGATTTACTTGATACTGGAGAATGGCTTCACATAAGTTCCAGAACGAGTACTCTGGCCACAGGACTGACTGAAACACTAGACATGAGTGAGACGTCTGTAGGGTGGAAGATAAAAGAAGGTGATTGTGAGCCACACAGGAGTTGCAGTCAAGTGTTTGACAGTATGATGCTTTAAGCGTGTCTCTACTTGCTTAATAGTGTTGATCTAACCTAATTTGGTTGACAATACATTTTAGTTACAATTCATCATAAAGAAGTCTGACCTGTAATGATTATATTACGGAGAAATATACACACAAATCATGTACTTACTAACCTTAATAAAGTAAGACAGTTCATCTACATAAACACATGATGCCTTTGGTTCTTGTTTGTCTGTCTGTTGGCAGGATTACAAACTACCCGACCGATTGTAACCCAACTTGTTGGAGAGGTGTGGCCTTCCAAGTAAGTACAATTTCCAAGTAAGACTTTTCCACAAATGTTTTTCTTGTGTCGTGTTTGTGTTGTAAAACTTGCTGTCACAACTTTGGCACTACTATTTCAATTCAGCTGATGTTTGCTTGATGGAAAAGCATTGACTTGATATACAAACATCAGTTGACTGCTGACGTCTTCAATGTCTTCCTGAGCGAAGCACTGGGACGCAGAGATAACAACTCGAAACTATGGACTTCTGATATTTAATTGCTACGTTGCAGCTAGTGTCATGTCTGCTCTCTTGTAACGGCTCAATCTGATACATATTACCAAATAGTAAACACATGTTTAGACAAACACAAATTAGGGCAATGGACATGAACTAAACTTGTGAATTTACATTAGCGGGTGAATACTTTGGGCAACATAACAGGGAATACCCATTTGGTTGCCGGGGTTACAGCTACTTTACCCATTTCAGAGAAATTAGTCCTAATTAGTTCAATTCAATCTTTAAGAAACTCTCCCGAGCTGAAGAATTGGTCTCAAAAGATTCCATTAAATGATTTAAATGGACATTTTGACGTATTGTATTAAGAAAGTTGATTCACAAAAACCTTTTTTACGCTCGCCTCAAGACGTTGTCTTCTTCGAAAAACAGCTGTGTGCTTAATGGAATGAATTTGCACGTGATGAGCCTCATCACATGTTATCAAACAGAAACAACTTCCATCTTCAAGAGGGACAAGGAGATTTTACTCGGAGCTGTGGGTGACCGGTTGACGCTGTCTAATGTTTGAATGTGAGCGGTAAGATGAGAAAGTCTTATCGATTTCCAATCAGGACAGTAAACCTCACTAGTAATTTCTTATCAAAATGAGCTATGATGTGAACGAGGAGATGAAACAGTGTGTCTCGCTCTGTAAGAGGGAGGAGAGACAAAGTAAGGTTGAGGCCTTATATTTAAATGCACCTTTTTTTCACAACTCCACATATTTCATGTTGTCCTACATTTCTTGTGTAAAGTCACTGTACTCAATCTACTTTTTTTCATAAATTGAGTGATGAAAAATTGAGTGTGAATGACTTTAGCCTTGGTGTATTTAAATATAACAATAATTCAATTGAATGTTAAACGACTACTGAGACCTCTCAATGGTCATATTAATGACATCTCATCTTGAATTTCTCTCCTTTTTCCCTGCAGTCATTGTCCTCACCTGCCAAAGAAGGAAGTCGCTGAGGCGCACCTCTCCAGAGGTTCGGATGAGCAGGTCAGGATTGGGAGAATTGTTGCTGTACAGGCACTCGCTCAGCAACGCCTCGGAAACATCGCTGCGCACCACAGAAACACAAAGAGCGATGACTCCCAGGGTTTGCTCTTTATATGCTACGCTGCATTATGTTCATAGAGAGGATCAACTCATTTGTCATTGCTAGTAGTTACCTCGGTTTGATTTGGCCTTGCTCCACTCCCCACGCCATCTCCCTGACCGCGTTGGTGATTTCATAGCGTGATGTGTAGGCAAAGCACACATTCAGAAAACATCTGCAAAAAAAAAAAAAAGCATTTGCAATCAGCTATAGTGAACGGTATGACAAATGTTTCAATGATGATGATGGTCACAGAAATAGAGATTAAACTAATATGCCCTATGACGTACTTATTGTGAGCTCTGGTTGTGAGCACAGCTTTGGCAATAACCTGCTGTAGGTCCAGTGGCAGCATATTCAAGTCACCCAGCACCCGGATGCACACACCATGCTTCTCCAGATTCTCCCTGCAGAGAGACAAACACAAGACAAGTGTTTGATGAAGAAACTAAAACAACAGAAGCACAAAAACCAGGAGAACGGGAAGACTACTGCGTTTGTGCTTGGCTGCTGAAACATGTCGGTCCACATTTTTCACCCAGAGACACCAAAAGGAATTTCACATCAGAATTTCCACTGATTAGTCAGTGAGCACAGTTTTTCCTGAAATAGTCTGTGGTCCAGTGTCTTGCATAAGAGTGAGTGTCATGTGTTTGGGATCAAGTATATAGTCCTAAATACACTGTGCAGCAAAGAAAATCCTCTTGGTGGCAGCACACTTGTAGTTACTGACAGGCGTCGCAAGTTTTACCAAACTGAAAAATGTGGCATTGTTGCGTAAATGTATGATTGGTTGAGGACTGATAAGCCCAAAGCCCATTAATCTCGACAGCTTTACTGTTGTAGGCACAAAGGTAATTTGGCAGCTGTGCTTATCAAATTTAGCAAACTAATACAACTCAAAATGATGAACAAACTAGTGCACAAAGCATCTGTTACATCACCAAAAAGTTCAAAGAAAAAAAAAAATCTATTTTCAACTCTGAACTGGGACCATCTTGGCAGCAGATTGAGCCAGAAGATCCAACTGGAAATGAGGAAATGGTGCCTACATTTAGCTGAGCAAATCATATTTTTAAAAAGCCTCTTGGAGGCTTTTTAAAAGAGACAGAGGGGGTCAGTGTTCAAAGTTTCCCTTTCAATAACGTGTGTAACCACATTTCGTAATGAAGTACAACTCCAACATGTAGAATGAAAAAGATTATTGATTGAGGCCTGTGGGGTGTGGCCCATTTCTCAACAAGAGCTGTGCGGAGTTCACAGATGAGATGGTGGAGCTGCAGAGGAGCGGATCTAATTGAGACACAGACAAGTTGTCATGGTAGCGGCTTCTTGATCACAAGACAGCCATGCGCTAAAGCATAGCCTCCTTTAATGTCTCATTCATTCCAAATGGGACAATCATTTAGGAAATGCACATCATGTTGACTTGGAAAGGACTTGAAACTACCGACTGAAACAAAAAATCTGTTAGAATAATGTTCACTAATGGTGATAGATCAAGTGAGAAGTTGGACAAGAAGTCTCCCCCTGTTGGCCATTCAAAAGACTGCAGGTTTAAGGCACTTCAACATTGGATTCTCTATTCAGAACTACATGCTCTTTCAATACAGTCTATGACCAAAAATCCAGGGGCCATTTGTGGAGCTGTGAATTAACGCACCTCCAAATCAACAAGAGACAACATACATGTCAACTGGTTTAAATAAGTGTGTGCTGTGACATCTGCAGCAGCAGAATAACAGTAGAGGTAATAGAGTAATAACTGCACTCGATGTTATATTATTAACACAGACCAGATCTTAAACATGTTTACTTTCTTGCAAGGACAGTTGATTTAACTACACATTGGTTAGAGCACTTTATTTGGTTGCTCTCCACATTGCATTAAGGAAGCTGTGAATCATATGATGTCTGATATGTAACTTGTTCCACAAGCAATAGCAAAGTGAACATTCTTTTTTAGAATGCTTAATAGGAAACTCACCGTTCCTCCAACAGTTTCTCAAATTTCTGCCTGGCCAGCTCCATCAGCCCATTCACCTCATCTTTGGTGCGCTTGAAGTTCTCGATGCTGAAGGCGTAAACGGTAACCTCTTTGATGTTCAAATGTTTGCACCAGCGTAGCGTCTGGAGGGGGCATTAAACACAAGTTAACAACTGGGTCATTTTCCACAGACGACAGATGTTTTTAACCTCAATGCAGTCTCACCTCGGCCAGCTTGTTGAAGCCCTGCATGTGCCCTTCCTGGCGGTCCACGTTTTTCTTGCGTGCAAAGCGACGGTTGCCATCCATGATGAAGGCAACATGTTTAGGCATGGGTCCTGCCTAGTGCACACAAGGGGATTGAAGACAGACCTGGAGTATTCTGATTGGATTTCACCAGCATGTTATTTCTGGCGACTATCATTGTACGGATCAGGAAACATTGGCACAACTTGATAACAAGTTTATAAATCATTATTATTAGGGAAACACTGATTTATCAGATGATATTCGCCTTTGTGATTGCTACCGGCAAAAAAAAGGACATTCACCCATCGTGGTTACGAATGTTTTTGAAAAATCTTTTTTATATATTTATATGATTGAATTTGTCCGAAATCACAGAGGTTTTTGTTTCTGATGCACAACAGCAGCAATATATAACAACATAAACAGCCAAATTGTTATCTAAAACATTCGTAACAGCTCCTAGGATAAAACTAGGATATAATCCCTAGTTTTTATGCAACATTACATTTCTTCATTGCTTAAACCTTCAACGCATTGATAAGAGATCTGGATTTGTCAAAGATCCCTGGATAATTATCATTCTTATAGAATGTGTATGTCAAATGCAATGGCAATACACAAACAGGCTGCACAGAGATGTAAGTTATAGAATATTATATTAATTTAGGCTTAACTTACCTTTAGGATATTGGCTGAAATCCTTTCAAGCAGGTTTAATTCACCTTCCCTTATCCAGGACATTTTCAAGCTTTGAAACGTCTGAAAGCAGTTTACGACACAGTGTCAACCTATTTTTCCAGATTACAATTGTCAGAAAATATAAAAAAAAAATCACACAACTAAAACGAGAACAAAACGATGTCTACGCCTCATTGACGTGTCTTATTAGGAATATGTCAATTTGCTTGTGGTGATATGTCGAATTCTGTTCCCCCTTACCATAACCTACAACTCTCCTTACCTTAACACCAACCAGGTATGTCAGCTACAACTGACAAAAACCAAAACATTAGTTAACCCCAACGGCGGAGGTCTCACAGGACGGGGGAACAGATTTTGACATAGCACACCGGTGATGGATTTCACCGTTAACTGCCAGTCTGGCTCGCGGAGCAATGAACTGGGTTGACTGCTGTAAGGCTAAAATATGCACAAACCTAAAAACACGTCGTTGACAAACCGCCTACTCTTAATGGCAACAGCTTAATTCATTCAAACTATTGAACCACACGGTGCTCTAACTAAAAAAATCGACCCTCATTTCACCAGATTTCACAAACCTTCCAACTCACTGCTTTTACGATGACGAGCTCTTCCGCATTGGAGTAACGTGACGCTGCTACGCGGTGACGACATCCGGTCACATGGGAGTAGATCTGACAAGTAACTGGATGGATCAAATGTCCTTGCACGTGATGGAGGTAAATTTGAATCGGTTGTTATTACACACAAAAACGAAAGTAAAAGCATAGGAAGGTAATAATTAGAATATGAATAATTTGCAAGTTGTATTTCTTTAATTATTATTTTATATAACGTCACAATTCACATAAACAATGTTACACCGTGAGAGGTTATACTCTAGAAGTTTTTATTCTAAAAGTAAAAACACCACAATGGTAAATTTGTCTAATGTTAGTAAAAGGTTTTGATTTTGAATATAACTTGAATAAAAGTGCCATTGTTTAAATTATTATTAGCTAATAAAGGTTTAATAATATGGATTATAATTATTATCATATGGTTTACTTGTATGAAAGATTAAAGCAGACTTAACTCATAAACAAGTTTGAGGTTAGATGATTATTAAATATTTCATAACATTACTGGTACTTATGTGTTACTGTATAAATATTTTCTACTGTTGCAACTGATTGAGGTTGAGCTCATTTCATGTATTTTATTACAATTAAAACTACAATCAATTTTGAATTGAGTGATTGAGTTGACTGTGTAAAATGTGTCACTTTTAAATTGGAAGTACTGGTAAGTACTGGTAAGTACTTCAAACAAAGACTTCGAAAAAATGACAACCTGAATACATTCATCATTGTTTTACAGAGTAGTATAATGGCATTAAGCAAATAATTATGATAAGAAATATTACAATTAGAAGATAGAGACTGGTGGGGTGAAGTAAAAAGTAGTTCAGTTTAAATAGCTTTATTATACACATAATAAATGTAAAGTAATCAAAGAAAACAACATTCTGAACTAGTCTGAGGCACAATAAAGAAGTCTGAGTGTCGCTAACACGTAAGGAGTAGCTGTAGCCTTGATCAGTAGTGATCAAGGCAGGATGAATCTGAACCGGAAAATTATTCCCAAATGTTTTGCACGTGATTTCCATAACAAGGGAGAAGGTCAAATGCTGTAGCCTAAAAAAAGTAACTTTAATCTCATTAAGATTTAGAAAGTTCTCAGCCTAGTAGAATATAAGGATTATAATTTTGCAAAATAAAATTGATGCCATAACACAGACGTGTTCAGTGATGTGGTGTTTCTTGGAGAACTGGGTATACTCTAACTTATAGTGAACAAATGAGAAATTGGATATACTCTGCTTTTTAGTATAATGGCTTTTTGGCTGTGATCGTTTTGTAAATTGACTTAAAAATAGGTGACTATACTCAACCTGCGTATATTCAAATTAATATAAAATAAAAGTACAAAAGTCAAAAGTATTCCCACCACTAAGTAATCAAGTTGAGTACACTTAAAAATAGTAGGCTACTCATTTAAAGTACAAAAGTATTTCTACTCCATATAGTTTCAATCACTACCATGAGTATATAAATACATGCTTAAAATATAATTTGTGAATGTTTATTCATTTATTTATTTCTCAAGTCATTTTTGGTTCTAGAGATTTGCATATCTGCAGTGTAATTCCGCCTTGAACCTCCAGGGTGTGACATAAACTTCATCCTTGCAGTTTTAAATGGCAGAGAAGAAGTTCCGATTTTTTGGGGGGTGAGGGGCTGGCCTTTTTTTTGTTCTGCTGGAGAATCCTGCTTGAACAGTGAACAGAGGCACAACAGTCCGTGAAGAAACCAGAACGCCGCGGACGTCGGTTAAATCACGTCGCCACGGGGGCTGAGTCTGCCCAGAGAGGGAAGCCTGAATAGAAATAAAACAGTATCGCTCTCCTGCTCAGCCGTTAGTAGATCCAGGGTCAGCGGGCAGACAGCAACTGGCAGCTATCACCGTTAGCCTAAACTCCTCTGTGGGTCCGGGGGGTTCTGGCAGGGGCAGGGGGCGGGGGTACACCGTGAAGGGAGAAGACAACACGCCGAGAGGAGGGGGCTGGAAGTCTGAGACGCTTCCAGCCTGAAGGGGCCGGCGGTTTGGCCACAGCACCCTGGATTAGCTAGCTTGTACCCGCGCGGCTAAGTGAATGGGATGGAGCCGGGACCGTCAGGCGCTGGTAGGTTTAATTTTTACTACAGTGGTTGATATGCTAACCGGATTCAAGAGGTATGGCTGCAGCTATAGGCAGCAGTTGAAAAAGCGGGGCATCGTAGCCTGGCCTTGGCGTCAGGGGGATCTTTGGGGAGGCTTGGTGACAACCCTGATTGTTGCATCGCAACGTCCAAGAAATAGTAAAAAGAGATCGGGGGCTGTGTTCAGGCTGCATGCACAATTTGTGTAAAGCGTTATTATTTATACAGATTTATAGCCCCTGTCGAGCCTTTTTGGGGCGCTGACGATATCATCAGCCATGCGCGGGGGCAGGGAGGTCGTGGGAATCTCGGTGTGGAGGGACGAGGTGAAGCCCGCCTTGAAACGGCAGCATCTGGCTGCACCCCTCACAGCAGAGCAGCCTCCCATTTCAATGACAGCTTACGGTCCCCTCAGGTAGTCTACAATGTGGAACATCAATGCTTTCCATGCACACTGTGGAAAGACCCCCAAATAATTGTGTTACCTGTTCTTGGAGTTCTCAGACTTTTGGATTTAGAAATGTTGTTGCATGTGTGTGGGTTTGCACTGCATGCTTCAATTTCAGATTATTGCTTACCAGCATCACAATCAGGTAATTTTCTTGGGTGGCACAGAGGTAAAGAAGCGGCCAATTAAAGCACACATGTTTGACAAGTCTGAAGTGCATCAATTATTATGGAATACCCCAAACTCTGGTTTATAACTCAGACTTGAATCAACTTTTTGGGCATAGATTCAGGTCTCACATGTTAAATGCTGACTCTTTTTAAATAAAGGAAGAGTTTTGAACTTATAGATCCGGTGAAGTATCTCTCAATTATCCTTAAATGCGTCTTTATGAGCATGAGTAGGTCTGAGATCTAAATTACATTGTCATTCTAAAACCTTGAGTTCAGCTGAAAGGCCTGTTTTTATTTTTTAGGATGGGGGGAAGGGTCCCCGGGGCCCCTCATCTCAAAGTCTGCTTTTGTGTTTGAAGTGTGATAATTCAATGTGCTATTTTTCCAAGAGGGAACTGACTGCCATGTATAGCTCATGATCCACAGCCAATTATTCAGAGTGTTGACTAGTTTGGCCAGAAACAATTGGTCTGTAATTGCATTTTCCATCTCATTCATTTGCTTGGTCTGTTGAAGTCTCTGGCCATGGGACTTCTGAGCGAGAGCTTCAGTTCATTTAGATAATTTTGGAGATCTGCTCTCATTATTGAAAACTGTAAATATCTGAATGTTAATCCCGTATTTAGATAATGACCGGACTTGAATTTGTTGTGCAGTAAAGTTGACCAAAGTGTCCCAACACAAATACAATGTTGGCCATTAATGACTGAAGTGCACTAAAAACACTCATTCCCCTTGATGAAGTAGCCCTTCCCGTGTGTTTTGGACATATTGCTCGTTATGTCATCGAAAAAGACCGAAAGATGTGAGTGTCTTCATGCTGCGATGCAGAACCAAAGCTCTGCTTTTAGTCCCACCGCCCGGGAAAGACTGCTATTGTCTTGGGATATGCGAGAGCCCTGGCTCCGCTCCTCACCATCTGCCTTCACTGGCACGAGAGTGACGTGTGTGTCATTGTGTGTGAGTTTGCAACAATCACAACGCACCCTCATATAGCCGCACACATGCTTTCATACACACGGAGCATGTGTGGTCATCACATGCCCGCCTCTGTGTTTCTCTGCTGTGTTTTGAAGTGTGTTTTTTACACACACATGCTAGGCAGAGCATACCTTAAGGAATTCCATGGTAGTTATTTAAAGTGGGGCTTTTCCAGTTTTTTGGCTACCCAGGCGCCATTGCCCAATGTGGGAACATACAGGACGAAAAAAGGCCAAGGTCCTCCTCAGTGTGACCACCGTGGCAACCTGCCTCCTCCTCCCATCTCCTCCAACAGCCCCTCCACACACACAGGTCTCCTGATATCCATGACAATGCGGTGTTGCCGTGGTGTCTCCATGGTGAGGCTGGGAATGTAGAGGGGGGCCCCCTGTGTTTGTGTGCATGAGCGTGTGTTCGGCGTAGCAAGGGCACTCCCTCTGTCGTACACCCATCTATTCGTGTGTGTGTGTGTGTGTGAGACAGAGGAGCAGGGCAGCTGGGGTCTTTGTTGTTGTGGTGGAGGAGGGCTGTTCTCTGGGGACCCAGAGGTTAAGGCACTGGGCCCCTCATAGACAGGAGTCATGGCTAGCCTCACACTCGCACCCAGTTTAGGACCCTCCTCTGTGTTGACATGCAGACCGGCTCAGACATGTTTTCAAGGCATGACGCTGATATGTACACTGAGGGTGACTATTCAGTGGAATCCATACTCATGTTTTGTTCTCAGGGTTGTTCTGGCAATGTAATATTGACTCTTAAGCCCTAGATTATACAAGCCATTGCCAAATTTATCTCAACAAATACTCATAGATGCAGCAATCAGACTTTGCTTTGGCAAGATACATCATTCTAATGTTTACATTTTCTCCCCCTTCTCGTTTCTCGATCTCTTGTCCCCTTTCTCCCACCTGTTTGTCCTCATTTCACCTTATTTCGTTTCGGCCTTCCTCTTGTCAATATCCTCCTCTATCACCACTTAATTGTTTCCCTTTTATTGTCTCTCTTCCTGTCTTTCTGTTGCACCATTCGCTCTGTCTTCCTATCATGTCCTCCTGGCTCCTGCCTACGCTTCCTTTCCTGGCACCCACTGCTCCACCACTTCCTTCCCTCACATCTCGCTCCTCACTCAATCGTTGTTTGTTTCTCATGGCCTTCTTTTTCCGCTGCTTTGACTTCTTTTTCTATCCTCCCTGTTGCTTTGTGTGGTTCTTCCCCTCCACCACTGAACCCCCTCACCTCTGTCACCTGTCCGTGCTTCCCATCCCTTGTTTGTTCAGTGCCCATGGGGGTCTTCCCCCCACCCCTGCAGCAGGTGTTCCACGCCCCGCGCCGGCCAGGAATGGGCACCGTGGGCAAGCCCATCAAGCTGCTTGCCAACTACTTTGAGGTTGAGATCCCAAAGATGGACGTCTACCACTATGAGGTGGACATTAAGCCCGACAAGTGCCCTCGACGAGTCAACAGGTAATACGGGAAGAACGTGGTTACATCTTTATTCTTTCTTGTGTGTGATGTCCCGAGTTGATTGTAGACATCAGTGCTTGTGAGGCGTCACATTACATCATAAGCAGTTATTGACAAGTAAAGCATGTGTCAGCAGTTTGATATGAGAGCCCAACTGCCACTTGTCAGTTTGCAGGATCAGCGACTTTCATCATGAATAATAAAACTCAGATTTGAGTGTGATTCTTTGTAACACCAATGTATCATGCAAACAGGTTAATAACCAGGTTGTTCCATGACAGAAATATCTACGATTTAACCATGAGCACAGACACATATTTACTTATATGAACATGCTTTATGTTTGCAATCTGACGCTCTGTTATAAAGGATAACAAACAGTGAATTGAGCTACAACATCAGCAGGTGTTTAGTTATAAATGATTCAAATCAGCGGCACTGAACTGTGTGACCGTTTTCATCACATCTAATTTAACACAGGAGGCTCCATCAGTCTGTCTGTCCCTCCGCAACGCCCAAATGAATAGTGTTCAGGGATTTTTGGAAAGGCTAATAATGTGAACTCCAGTTGAACTGGAGGCTTCACTAGATTGACCTCCTGAGGTCGTTTTTTAAAAACAGAATGGAAAGAGCACCACTGACGTGTACCCAGAAGCACTGTGAAACATTTTGTCCGCTTTGGTTTCAAAATATCGGGCACCCTTTTTAGCTCACGTGGCAAAGAGCGTGTACCATGTAACAAGGCCACAGCCGCCAGCCCAAGCTGGACTCGAACCCACGATCCAAGTCAAGCGGATGTGCTTAAGAAGAATCTATCATAAAATAAAATAAATCTTTTTTTTTTTAAATAATTTTTTACGTATAATAATGAAATATAACGTTTGTCATGTAATTAAAGGTGCAAAAACAGAAAACAACTTATTTTTTCCCTCCAAACACCGGGTAGGTAAAGTTTGTCATCATCATCATCATCGTCATCATCATCATCATCAAGAGCAAAGGGCAATTTGAACGAGAGGTCCTCCAAAGTGCATGATCAGAAGGCAGCAGTTAAAGACGAGGGTACGTGACGAGGCTTGATGTCCTATTAAACAGTAGGAAGCCTCCTCACATGGCTGCAGCAGCGCCCGAGTGACCGGATTAGACAGATGGCGGAGTCGATCAGTCAAAAGTGAATCTTCCTCTACTGACCTTTTCACCGAGACTGTTCAGGCCGTAGAGCTTTCTTGAAGATGCCCTTAAATGAGATGGTGGAAGTGTTTTCCGTGTGATGCAGGTCTAACTTCCCCCTCAGGGATTATAAAGCTTTAATATCTGATGTCTTTATGATTCTTGTAAAAATCTTTTATTAAAACCCTGAATCCTGAACCTTATGAATGTTTCTTGTTCTCAGGTCTCCTGGAGAAGAGATATTATTTCACTGAGACATTAATTCAATTAATCAAACCATGTAAGAAAACAGAACTCTGAGGATATTATTGAATAGCATAGCAGTAGTCATTATTGATCCATTAATACATGAGTACTTAGTAGTAATTAATCCATTGGTACAAAGGTATTCGGTGGCCGTTACTCAGTTGTTGAACGAGTACTCAGTTATTTTATTACGTCAGTGTTCAGTCGTTTTTACTCTGTTATTACTCATTCATAGTTATTACCCTGTTATTACAAGGGTACTCAGTAGTCATCCCTCAGTCATTACAGGAGTACTCGGTACCATTTCTCAGATGTTGCATGAGCACTCAGTAGGACATTACATTTATATTCAGTAGTTGTTACTCGACTGTTCAGCAGTCATGAGTCGGAGAGTCTCTTTTTTTTTGTTTTTGAAACTGTCTGTTCTAATACTTGTGTATTGATTTAACAAACAATCTTAAAAGTAAATGTTCTGAAGTTCTGAGCAGAAACACTCGATTGTATGCGAACACTTTAGCTTTCTTCTCTTTCCAATGGACACAAATATGAACAGAAACAATTGAAGCAAATCATTCACGTTTGAAAGCTCAGAAAAAATGAAATTCTAAACAAGAATACTTAGAAACTTTGAGTAAAAGTTTGTACCATCGAGTTAAACATTCAGAGTCTTCCAGCTTGGGTGTCCTTTGGCTTTGGGGTTTTGAGACAAAGGGTCCAAGAAGGTATAGAAAGGTCAAGCCCTTTGACCTTTCCTTTTCAGATACAAGTCCTCATCCCCCACGCTTGTGTGAAGGCCAAGGCATTGAAAGGTGGCCTCCCGCCCTCGCCCTCCCTCCCTTTGTCCTTGCCCCTCTCTCCATGACCATGAGATATTGCGTCCAGCAGCTGCATCCAGCAGCTGCATCCAGCGCAATCAATATTCCATAATCCTGAGAACTGCCCTCCCCCTCTGATCACAAAAGAGCATCCTGATCAGGCGATGGGTTTAATTGATGTCTCCAACACAGGCTAATTGGCCGCGCATATCAATGCCATATTCTGTTTGTCGTTTCCAACAGGGAGGTGGTGGAATACATGGTGCAACACTTCAAGCCCCAGCTCTTTGGCGACAGGAAGCCAGTGTACGACGGCAAGAAGAACATCTACACGGTGCTAGCACTTCCTATTGGGAGTGAAAAGGTACATGTTCACAGTGCTTTTACGTTAAACTGATACAAAATACTGTAATGGCCGACTTATTTCTGCTCAGGGATCAATATATTCTACCTTATCGTATCTTCCCATCCTCCAGGTGGATTTTGAGGTAACAATCCCTGGTGAGGGTAAGGACCGAATCTTCAAGGTGTCCATCCGTTGGCTGGCCAAGGTGTCATGGCGCCTGCTGCAGGAGACTCTGGTCAGCGGGCGGCTGCAGGTTCCCCTCGACTCAGTTCAAGCCCTGGATGTGGCCATGCGCCACTTAGCCTCTATGAGGTACGCACACAAAAAAACACATGCAATATCCCCTGTTCCTCTTCATAGCTTCAAGTAGATGAGCAAGTTGACGACGAGCTTGTTTTCTGTTCACTGAATAACCGATTAAGATGCCGTCATAGCTGCCGGGGTAAGAGTCATGTAGCAAAAGATGCTTGTCAGCTGAGATCTGTGTGAACTTTTCCACCGAACAATGCTGGTCAGCGTTCCTGTAAAATCTCACTATCATTCCAGTATTTTTCAATGTCTTACCAAACCTCCTGCATGAGGCAACAACTGGACATGAACTCACGCTGAGGTCATGTTTTGAAGTCATTCTGCACACTCATCATTTTCAATTTCTACTTAGGTACACTCCAGTGGGTCGTTCATTTTTCTCCCCACCTGAAGGATATTACCACCCACTGGGTGGGGGGAGAGAAGTCTGGTTTGGCTTCCACCAGTCTGTGCGCCCCGCCATGTGGAAGATGATGCTCAACATTGACGGTGAGTCACTGAGGACAAGCTCGCCAGATGGCCATGAAGTCAGTCAATGATGTCAGTATGTTTTACCGACATTGCACGACTCGGCTGAACCCGTGGGACAGAGAAGTAAAATCAACGATGAGACCAAAGAGCAGTTGAACCAGTTTTGTGTTAAAACATGATAAAGCATGTTGCTCTCCTTTTCTACCTGTAACATACATGTAGTTCTGAATAAAATCTTTTAATGTGGATATAAATGTCAATCATAAAAGTTGTGCTCATCCCTGCACCTTAAAGTTTCTGACATGCATGGACTTACTGCTGCTCTCTGTCTCCCTCTAGTGTCCGCCACGGCCTTTTACAAAGCCCAGCCTGTTATTGAGTTCATGTGTGAGGTTTTGGACATTCGCAACATTGACGAGCAGCCCAAAACTCTCACGGACTCGCAAAGGGTCCGTTTCACCAAGGAGATTAAAGGTGGGGTACTCAGAAGTTGGGAATCACTTTCCAAGGACACTGAACCAAATCCGGAAAAGGCTTTTAAATCTTCACACCCTTGTCTAAAGCTTATTTGCTCATTTGGAAAACAATTTGATTTACTGTCATTTGCTATCAGAGGCGTTTCATTGTTAACTCTAGATCGTGGTGCTCTGTTGTGTAACGGGACGCTCTGATTTTTTAGTTTGCTTTGAATGATCTTGCCCGTCTTTCTGCGTCTGTGAATGTTAATGCTCGTATGACCCTCTCATTGTTGGCGTGGCACCAGGCCTGAAGGTGGAGGTGACCCACTGTGGCCAAATGAAGAGGAAATATCGTGTATGCAATGTCACCAGACGTCCTGCCAGCCACCAGACGTAAGTACAATTGTCGGGGAGTATGTGGTCACGATTATCTGGTTGTTTATTTTGTCCAACGAATCCTTTGTACAATAGAACAACAATAGTTGACCTTATTGCCTGCACATGTATGTTCAGTTTGCCATTCATTACTTAGTATTTGTACTAAACCGTCCTTCCATAGTTCCATAATGAACCAATTCTATTTTTACACTCTCATAATAACACAAATGATCTCTAACGTTGTTTTTGGAACAGTGGTGCAGCTAGGAAAGTTACTGTGCACGTGTATGTGTGTGTGTGTGTTTGTTTGAGCATCCCAGTGTGCAGCCGGGGAGGAGTTGACTGACTCGGAGTGAAATGTTGTGGTGAAGCAATGTCACTAAATACAATGTTACAGATCTTTTATGTAAAAATATTGCAGTTCATTGTGAAACCGTGGCCACAAACATACTGTATCCCCTCGCCGATTGTTCGCTGTGATGCGCCAATAAAACCAAACGTTCAAGAACATAATCGTGCAAAGCTCTGCAGAGAAGAAAGATTCTGTGGTCGTTAGAAGACGTAGACACGGTTGATATTTTGCAAGCGTGGACACAACGATGATTCGATCATTCATCGCTGTTGTTTTTTCTCAACAAATACACGACTCTGACGTGTGAGTTGTGCCTTCTTCCATAACTTTTCAAATCATATCAGTAGAATGATGATTCGAATACTGAAACCATCAGTGAGTCAGCAGATAAAAACGAGCCGATTCAAGGTCCCTCTGTTCGTCCGCTCAGAATCTTTTATAAGTGACTTCAGTGTTCTTTTTTCATTCATTAGTCATTCATGTCTCTTCCATTTACCAGGTTTCCCCTCCAGCTTGAAAGCGGGCAGACAGTAGAATGTACAGTGGCCCAGTACTTCAAGCAAAAGTACAACCTGCAGCTAAAATATCCCCACCTACCGTGTCTACAGGTGGGGCAGGAGCAGAAGCACACTTACCTGCCCCTGGAGGTGAGAGAGGGTTCGATGGACAGTTTAACAGAGATGTTATAACTGCGTTTAACTATCACATGTAACAATTTATACCTTAGATGGTTTAGATCATCTGTGCAACTCCTTTAAACAAATGCATGATATATCCAGGATATGTTGCATCTGCAGAATCAACACAGCTACACACTAATGAATTGAAATATTCTTATAGGTGTGCAACATTGTAGCAGGTCAACGGTGCATCAAGAAACTGACTGATAATCAGACCTCCACTATGATCAAAGCCACAGCTCGCTCTGCACCCGACAGACAAGAGGAGATCAGCAGGCTGGTGAGTTCAGAAAGATACTGCTGGCCGGAGACCACACAACTGATGCAACAACAGTGAATGGATTTCATGTGCACCTGTATCCTGGTTATCAGTTTAGTATGTTTGTTATATGTCATGCATGATAAGATGTTATCCCACAAAGTCTTGATACCAGGGAGAGGAAAACAAGGACAAACCAGGATTCTAACGTGCACGGAAACTCACTCAGTGCAAAGGAATGTCTCACGTGGTGATTTATACAAACACACAATATGTGATGGACGTCCATTTCTTTCCCCAGATGAAGAACGCCAACTTCAACCTCGACCCCTACATCCAGGAGTTTGGGATAAAGGTGAAGGATGAAATGGCTGAGGTCACAGGCAGAGTGCTTCCAGCCCCGATCCTGCAGTACGGAGGACGGGTAATACACAGTTCATTTATTGACTGCAGGTAGATCTAACAAACTCCCTCACTCTGCTCCAATGCAGCAGTTGTATTAAACATGCCCTCCTCTGGTGTTTGCTCCCACAGAACCGTGCCATAGCAACCCCCAACCAGGGAGTGTGGGACATGAGGGGGAAGCAGTTCTATAATGGCATTGAGATCAAAGTGTGGGCTATTGCCTGCTTCGCCCCCCAGAAACAGTGCAGAGAGGAGGTGCTCAAGTAAGTACTAATGAGTGGTAATGGTGGGAATTATGCTGATTACCCTTTCAAAGTTATTGAAGCTGTTGAGTGTTTTCATAGTCAGTAGATGGACTTCTGATTTTGCTGTTGGGCTGGAGGAAGATGTAATTATAGCAATTACTCTAATCTAGAAATGTTGGTCTGATAAATGTGGGCATGAACGTAATAAACATGGTACTCAATTACACACCTTATACACAGCAGTGCAATCCTCCATAGACTACAAGACAATGAAAAGTACAGCGTTCAAATCTCAAGTGTTAGCTTGCTAACCTTTTTTTTTTACCCGCTATCGTTCTCAGGAACTTCACTGACCAGCTGCGTAAGATCTCTAAGGATGCTGGGATGCCAATTCAGGGCCAGCCATGCTTCTGTAAATACGCCCAGGGTGCAGACAGCGTGGAGCCCATGTTCAGACACCTGAAGAACACCTACTCTGGCCTGCAGCTCATCATCGTCATCCTGCCAGGGAAAACTCCAGTCTATGGTAGGACATCTTGCTTAAAATATACAACATGAGCAGACGTGTCTGCACATAGTTTGACATACGACAGCATTCAAACAGATTGAAAGGCTTTCACTCCAGTTCTAAAGGACGATGGTGTTCTTCATGTTGCATTCCTAAATTGTCCCCTTCAGCGGAGGTCAAGCGTGTGGGAGACACTCTCCTTGGCATGGCCACCCAGTGCGTTCAGGTGAAGAACGTGGTGAAGACGTCACCTCAGACCCTCTCCAACCTCTGCCTCAAGATCAATGTGAAGCTGGGAGGCATCAACAACATCCTGGTGCCTCACCAACGGTGAGCTGCTGTTTGATCTGCTTTTGAAGTACATGTAACGATTGGACGATTAAATAATGATTACTGATGAACCACAGTACGAAGCTGAATATCACCATTACTGCTATAGGTCTTTGCTAAGGCTGCCATTGTTTCATACAAGTAACATTTAAATCATCTATTCACAACGGACCCGATTTATACTTTTGTAAATTTAAAATGTGTTTTTCATAACTCAGTGAATCAGTAAATGTCTGTTTGCCCT
>CAAKHC010013397.1:22216-46719 GCA_901007825.1 Macroramphosus scolopax
TAGCTACTATTGCTAAATGGTAACAGTTGAAGACTTAATAACGGTAATTAAACATTAAAAAAACGCGGCTTATAGTCCGGTGCGGCTTATAGTGCGAAAAGTACGGTAAACATGTGATCTTCATTTAAAGGGATACATGCTAATGATTTTTAGTGTTTTTCTGAACACCCATAGCGGAGGTCAAGCGCGTGGGAGACACTCTCTTGGGCATGGCCACCCAGTGCGTTCAGGTGAAGAACGTGGTGAAGACGTCACCCCAGACCCTCTCCAACCTCTGCCTCAAGATCAATGTGAAGCTGGGAGGCATCAACAACATCCTGGTGCCTCACCAACGGTGAGCCACTGTTCAATCTGCTTTAGAAGTACATGTAAACATCCTTTTTTGGACGATTGAATAATAATTACTGATGAACCACAGTAAGACACTGAATATCACCATCGTCATATACAAAGTGAACCATTCACACAGATTACTGCTAAAGGTCTTTGCTAAGGCTGCCATTGTTTCATACAAGTAACATCTAAATCATCTATTCACAACGGACCCGGTTTATACTTTTGTAAATTTAAAATGTGTTTTTCATAACTCAGTGAATCAGTAAATGTCTGTTTGCCCTCCAGGTGCAATAACCAAAACTCTCCTACTGGATGACTCATATTGACCCATCTCAGCATTTCATTTCATTCATATTCATGTTGATGAAACTCATGAACAAAACTGTATTGCTTTAATGAGCAAGTGTAACTTCCTCCCATTGCTCTTTTAGGTCAGCAGTGTTCCAGCAGCCGGTTATCTTCCTGGGAGCAGATGTCACACACCCCCCTGCTGGGGATGGCAAGAAGCCCTCAATTACTGCTGTAAGTCTCAGAAATAACACCTAAATCAAACACTGATTGACCTTAAACTAGGGAGGCCGGGTCCACCTGTCTAATATGGGTTTGTATGATAAGCCCCTGTTAGTGAAAACACCTTTACTTCTTTCCTGTTAAAAGGTAAACAAGTTATGTTAAGTGTCATACTCAAATAAGATACAGAAGTGCAAATAATTATCATAAATGATTGTACTGTCATCTTCTAGTGTAGTCCAGGTAATACATTATTTTGCGACTCATAAGATCATTTCAATTCACCACCATGTTTCCTTCCTGATGCATTAGATAAGTGACAAGGTGGAAAAAGCTGAATGGTGAATGTCACTCTGTTCCCAAAAAAAAAGGAACATTCATTTGATACGTCTGCAGTCATGCACAATAAATGAGGCTGAACAATGTAAAAAAAAAAGGAGCAATAAAAGGAGTTAGCCCAGGGATAAAGGGAGAAACGGCTCATCACTGACTCATGTTAAAAAGGGAAATGACGTCAGCCCTCGTCCGCCCTTGACCTCAGCTCGGCTGTGGTTGGCTGCGCTGTTGCCTAGCAATTATGACAGATGACTTAGTCACACATGGTGAGAGGATGGGAGAGGAGTGTGTCGTGATCATCCTGAGTGAGAGAAAGTAGATGAAAAATGGTGATCGTAGTGCTCCGTCATGGTTTGAGGGACAACAATGGAAGGTGGATGTTGATCCTCCCGCACTTCCCAGTGGCAGCCTCTAGGGGAGGCTAATGTGCAAATACACATTGGGCCGAATTGGGACGTGTCAATGTTTCAGTGTGAGCGGTTTGTTAACACACAAGATAATAGGTGTTTTATTAAAAATAAGATGTTCTCAAATACTTAATTATTCATGTATCCGGTGCAGATTAATCGGTTTTAACAGGAGAAATTTAGGGGGGAAATTTCATCAGCTTCATTATCCGTTACTCCTCCATCATTAATTGCGTGGATGCCTTTATGCAAAGCACATTGGCCCACTTTTATACATATGTGTTGCCAGTGGGATTCAATTTCCAACCCTGACAATGCGATGTGTCCATCTGTTTTGCAGGTGGTAGGTAGTATGGACGCCCATCCCAGCAGATACTGTGCGACAGTGCGAGTGCAGAGACCCCGGCAGGAGATCATTGAAGATTTGTCTTACATGGTGCGTGAACTGCTAATTCAGTTCTACAAGTCGACCCGCTTCAAGCCCACCAGGATTATTTTCTACAGAGATGGAGTTCCTGAAGGACAGTTGCCGCAGGTAAACGGGATGGGATGTTTTTGCACTGGCTGATATCATGGGCTTGTCCAAAATGTGATAAACATATGATTTCCTTTGCAGCATTTAATGATAATGACCTAATGTTGGCAACATGCATTTCTGCATTTAAATAACTATGTGCTCTTGAGTGCTGACAAATGCTTTTCCTTTTGCTCAGATCCTCCACTATGAGCTGCTGGCCATCAGAGATGCATGCATCAAGTTGGAGAAAGACTATCAGCCTGGCATTACCTACATCGTTGTGCAGAAACGCCACCACACACGCCTCTTCTGTGCTGACAAGTCTGAAAGGGTGAGCTTTCTGCACTCTAGCAAAATTAGTTTTTTCCTGTTGGCGTGCCTTTTCATGGGTTTAAAACTTTGCAATCTTTTGTTTTGATGTGATAGATTGGGAAGAGTGGGAACATTCCTGCAGGGACTACAGTGGACACCAGCATCACTCATCCCTTTGAGTTTGACTTCTACCTGTGCAGCCATGCAGGCATACAGGTAATAAGATATGTGTTTGAAGTCCCGGAAGGCATTGTAATGGAAGATGTTTGTACTTATTTGAATTGCCTTGTTTGTCTCCAGGGTACCAGCCGACCGTCTCATTACTATGTCCTGTGGGATGACAATCGTTTCACGGCTGATGAGTTGCAGATTCTAACCTACCAGTTGTGCCATACTTACGTGCGTTGTACCCGATCTGTGTCCATCCCTGCACCAGCCTACTATGCTCGACTTGTGGCCTTTCGAGCCCGCTACCATCTGGTGGACAAAGAGCATGACAGGTTAGTGATGTGCTGCATTGAAAACAAACTATTTCATAACACTTTTGGTTAGATATCTTTCCTTTATGTGCTGCTTTGATTTTCTCATGCTTTTCTGTTCCAGCCACACACACACACACAGTCAGATTGCTTGATTGATTGGCTAAGCACAGATCAATTCTCAAGTCGGATTAGTATTCATGTGACCAGAGTCTGCAAAATATATCCACACCAAATTCCCTGACTCTGCTTTGCTTGAAGGGCCGCATGATTTATTTTCAATGTCTTATTATACATGTACAGCTGCACTCACAGGTGACTCTGCTTCACCCTGCTCTGCGTGATCAACACACCTCCGCCCGTTAGTTTACTGTTAGCCTGCACACTGAAGGCAAGAAGCTAATGATAACCATATATACAGCCCCAGGTTCTATATGAACTCTGGTGTCAAATGGGTTTCAACAAATAAAATCCAATCTCTACGAGATCATTCAGAGACTGTATCAAATATTTCATCTACATTTCTTTCTGCTAATTACTTGACTCGTTTGTTTAGAAACTGTTCTCTCTGTAATTTCAGCCCTGTAAACCCACATGAAGTTTCACTAAACATTTGTTCTGCATCTTCTCTCCGTGTTCTTGCAGTGGAGAGGGCAGCCACGTGTCTGGTCAGAGTAACGGTCGGGATCCCCAGGCGCTGGCCAAAGCTGTTCAGATTCACCATGACACCCTGAGGACCATGTATTTCGCCTGAGCTACACCAACCATCACAACCATCGTTCCCTCCCACCTCATTTCTACCTGAGTGGGCATATGGCCCACCACCACCTCATCCCCTACCCTTATCCCCAATGACTATCCACTACACATACTCCACAGATCTGTCAGCCACCCAAATCCAAGAAGCATAAGGCCCTTCAACTGTAAAACACAAGCAGACTCTGCAGCCTCATGCACTCAAAAAGGTTATGAATATTATTATTATTATTATTGTCATTTTGTTGTTTTTACTTTACCAGGACTATTGCTCTTTTTTATGTTGATCTTTTAAAAGATGGTATTATAATGTAATTGTATTGTTTGCTACCTTCACACACTTATGTATGTAAGTATGCAATACGAATGAGGGGAAAATAGGCAAAAAAAAAAAGGAACAAAAAAACTTTTTTAACTGCCACCACGATGCCGCCTCTTTACCCTTTCGAATGCCCGATGCATGTATCACAAGCCCCGAAGTAAGGGGACCTTGCAGTTGGTTGGTACTGGGCACGCACACTTACATGTGTCATTTTAACATTGTCATGAAATACATTCATGTTTGTAATGTTTTTGAATAATGTTATTTTTTTTGTAAACAGCCTTGGGGAGTCCGAGGCACGGTACATTAGCACTTAGTGTTAGCATGTAGGCGCCGCCAGTCCTGCACAGAGAGTTTGTTAGTACTCGTGAGGCTAGCCCTCGGGTCTTTATATTAGCAGTGACAGAAAGAGCAGGTGTAGCATATCGTAGACACATGAGTAAATTCCTGCTGCACTCTCTCTGCTGGTTGGCCAGTCCCTTAGAAAGTTAGCCTTTAGAGGCACGTTTAGCATAAAGATAGAGGGACCATTTGCATAGAGTGTATCAAATATACTTGCACCCCATGCACCTAAACCAGCATTGTTAACCAGCCAAAAGCAGTGCCAACCAATGGAAAGAGGCACTTGAACAGGCAAATCCTTTTTTTTTTTTTTATTATTATTATTTGTTTCTGTATACATTGTTTTTCAAGGATTTAAGAGGCACTTTTAATTATTGATTTATTTTACTTCAAAAAATACTGTCCCGTTCAGTTTTCAAACTCACATAGCTTCAGAGCAAAGCGGTAACTAAGGCAATAGGCAAGGTCGACACTCCGATGTAGATTTGAATGCAGGCAAATATCACTTAAGTGCTGCAGTCGACCTTGCTCGGGTCATTCATCACATTCCAACATAGATCAGTGGGGATCACAACACAGTGCACTCTGAATCACGCACTTATACATACCTACACACACCATTCAAATGTTTTTTGTTTTTTTTTATATACACAAAGCTCTTCATTTGCAGGCATTTACAACTCAGCCTGGATAGCAGAAGCACACACGGCCCTCTCAGTCTCTTGCTTAGCATGTAGAGACCTTCCTCCTCATATGCACTTGCCCCCTACATTTTCCTCCAAGCCACACTGTATGGACCCCCGCCCACTCATTATCATTGCCATTATCTCCTTCTCCCCTCGCTGCCTGCTTTCCCCCTTTTAACATTGTACACCTGCAGCGTCCCCTGCGCCAATCCCCTAGCTTGTGTTAGCCAATTCCCATTGGTGCTCTGTGTGCATGGGCGGCACCGTTAGGGGATTGCTACTTTGGACAGGGTGGGCCACTTTTACAACTAGTTAACATACCCTGCCTTTACATCTAGTCACTTTCTGGAGTTATGAAAAAAAAATGCATGTAATTATTTTACAAGACTGGATATTCTGAGCCACCTTATTTTGGTTTCCTTAGAGGTAGGAGCCCTGCGCTCACCACTGCCTGTCAGTCGTTTGCCTCGATTGTGTAATGGTTATAAAGACTGTTTTTTTGTCATCATTATGAATATTGTGACTATTGTCAGAGTGTATCCTCAAGAGGGCACTGTGGAGACGGTCCAAAATTCCACCTCAGTTGCCCTGTAAGCGCCTCAAATCTTGTCTGATGGTCAAGCCCCTTTGAGCTGAAAGGGATTAAAAGATAAGAGATGAGACGAGTTTGATTTTTAAATCATGTTTATGAACTTGCATAATCAAAATGCCTTTGTACAACGTTTTACTGATCATTGTGTTTAAGGTGATTTGTACATATAAATATAGATATTAACCTGTTATGTATTTTGGCTCACCAGTTGCCGGGCCTTTCAGAGTTGGGGCAAATGTTTTCTCCCCCAATTCTGTGCTAAAATAAAATAGAAAAAAAAAACAACAGTCTGGGGGCATTTTCCCAGCACAACTGAAACCAGATGCAGTTCCTCACTCACTGAAGCCACAAAGCACCTTGCAAAGGGGGGAGACGAGATGGCAGTCACCCTGGAAATGCATCAAGTGGAGAGTCCACTCCTCTCCTCACAGCCTCACTGTCTGACTAAGCAATATCGAAGCCACTGATCAAGAACAGTCCTTATCATAGCACTTCCCAAAAGATTTGAATGAAAGGACATGGAAGCATATTATTTTGGCTCTGTATGTGATAGTATGGGAACTCTGTTGGGGAGGGTTATTTTTTAAAGAAAATAAAATTGTTTTTTATTACTCCTTCGTTTTGTTTTACTAGTATCTCTGTTTTATATGTGGTTGTATGTTTGAAAAAATGGTAAAAAAGCAAAATCAGGTGAAGATTAGTGCAATGCAGCAGGTTTACACACAATAAGTCAATAATCGGTTTGGACAACAAAATTAATTCATAGATTCAACTTTTTTATTCACAACATTACAATATGCGAGGTTACCTTTGGATGTAGGCGGAGTTCTTCTGACGTCTGCTGACACAGAGCCCACCTCTTCCTGTCGGTGTCAGAAAAGCAACTTCACCATATTTAGCTGGCTTGCCGAAGCCCTGCAGAGTTCATCTGTCAACCGGACTGAAAATCTTCGGATGCAGAGAAAGTCTAGTGTTGACAGCTTTATTTCTGCGCTGTGATACAAGCTCTAGAGGAGGACGTCGGTGGGGGGACACAACGCCCGGGAAACGGGGCCGTGAAAGCGGCGCTTTTTAATGCGATAAAAGTAACCGTCGTCTGTCAGATTTCCAACTATCCTACTGGTGAGCTAGTCAGCTAGCGTTAGCTAATTACTGTCGCTACCCGACGCTCCCTGTCTGTCGTGGACTCCAATTTATGTCGTTTCTGTTCATGTTAAACCTTCAAAGCGTATTCGTTTGGACTCTGTGACCCCGCTGAAATGATCTCCTGACAGCTCCTCTTTTCCGAGCCAGACACTTTTCCAAGACTGGCTAGCGAGCTAACTTGGCTAACTAGCAGGTTTCCACTGCCACAGCGCCGCGCGGAGCAGGCAGTAGCTTTCGCCGTGGCAGTAAAATCCGATTGGATGCGTGTGCCGACGACGGTGTGAGGACACGGGGACGCCGAAGACCCGGCCCCGGCCGGCCAAACCAACGTACCCAAGGGCCCCTCTTTGACAGCCCGCAGGGAGGGGAGCTTGTAAGTTAGAGACCAGGGAAGCCAGCCACTCAGCTCTGCAGAGGCGTAGCTCTGCCGTGGGAGACACCGGGTTGAACGGAGGAGGAGGACCAGACGTTTGACAACTGTGATCCGGGAAGTGAACCGGGCAGAGACCTCATGAATGGAAATCGGAACTACAGGTGAGTTATTCCTTAGCGTCTCTTTGCTAGACGAACAGATGACATATTCAGTGAAGGTGACTTTTAATGGGGATTTTATCTTAACAAATTAGATGTAAGCTTGAAAGTGCTAGCCAGGGACTTTTTCCCCTCCCTTTTAACTAAACATGAGTCATAGATAAATCATTTTCATTTGATGACTAAAAAATGTAAGTTACCACTGAGTTAAGTCAGTCCAGTGTCTGTAAAGTCATCAGCATGAGCCAGTTATTCCCCTCTACTATTAGTAAGACACCCACAATCGTTATATCATGTTTGTCATCTTTGTGGTGTTGAATGTATTCATGTCAAAGTGTGGCAAGTTACCTGAGAACTTGTGACCGTCGGTAAATTAGCTCTCCTTTTGAGGCCCTTGGGTCATGGTCACCTAATGACCCCCCACTGACTTCAACATATTTACAAGTAGCTATGTATATGCTGTGTACTGAAAGCATCCAGCTAATACAAGAGTCGGGGGTAATAAAACACCTAAAGGACCCATTGTTGTTTTGGAACAAATTTACTCTGTGTGTACTACACTATCCGCAATTTCTGTGTACTATATGGCAAATTCCTGTCCTCTTCCAGTGATAAAAACTGGGCACCTAGACCTTTAGCAGTAATCTGCCTCTTTGTCGATCATAGTGGCAGTTAAACGGTCCAATCTTCCTGGCTTTGTCTCAGCTGTAACCGAAGCTTTCCACTTGTGACCACTGTTATTGTGACCATAAACTGAATGCCCTGTACTCCTGATCGGCCAGTGAGACAGCAGTTTAACGTTGACCCATCCTCCCGCCTCCTCCTCAAGAGGAGAACCCTCTCTTCTGTTTACTGCATGTCTGGGCAACTCTCAGTTGGGTCACTCACCAGAGTTTTTTAGCATCTGGGACCAGGCGGTGTTTTCCAAGTAACTCAGTACCCTCAGTATTGACAAACACACTCCCAACAGTCATGTGTGTGTGCTGAAGCAGGTGTGTGAGCCCAGGGTTTACTCTGAACTATATTAATTGTGGCGTGTTCCTGACATTGAAATAACGAGTTAGGATCCAAAAATCAACTGTGTGCATGATTCCAAATCCAAACTCCAAATTTTGTCAGGGCTTGGCCACATATAAAATATGATTAAAATATATGAGGCCAATTTAACTCCTTTTGAAGAACTCTTGAGCTCCTTGATCGGCGTGCATGACAGAAGAAGAACAAACTTGTAGACTCGCCATGGATGTGCTGGTGTTCGCTCACAGCACAGAAAGTGTCAAATGCAAGATCAAGGGGAGTAGCTGGCCTTACATGAAGCTTGTCAGTAGTGCGGTTGATGCTTTCAATTTGGAAGACATTGATGCTCTAATACAGTCTGACGGAGACATGTTTTACTGGTTAAGGTTGTGCCTTCTCCTTGTAAGTCTCTGCTCATCCTTGTTGTTTTTATCTATTGGCATACACAAACATATCACCAGCAGACAGTTCTAGCAGTGAGATCCATGCCTGGGTGAATTTTTAAAAGAGGGCCCTCCGTCAGTCAGTCTGTGGCCTGGAGAGTGGCGTGAGGAAATGCAAATTGATCGCAGAGCCAGTTTAGAAACGGACAGCTACTCTTCTGAGCAGCAGCACATGTGGCCTGGAAAGCAAGGGGTATAACGAGAGCAAGGCTTTTTAGCCTTAGACCAATCAAATACATTTTGATACGCTCTGTGATATGCCCTTGAGCAGCTTATCATTTGATTATATTATATGATATGTTATTTTATGTTTGCCTGGTGGTGGTTACCACTGTACCCACATAGACACTTGGCATGTTGAAAGATGCAGCTTATGGGAAGGCAAGTTGATTTCTATAGCACAGCAACAACAGCAAGGTAATTCAAAGGGCTTTACATACATCATTAAAAGCATTATACAGGGACACACTGCTAAAGGACATTCAAAGCAAATAAAAACAATCATAAGGAGAGTAATAGGTTGATTTAGAATAAGACGTGAGAAATGTAACAGTGGAGTATATGAAATATATGGATTATTGAATTTAAAGAAAGGAAGTGGCAAACAGAAAAGTCTATTAAAAGAGCCGAGAGCTGTTGCAGACCTGCAGTTTTCTGGGAGTTTTTTTCAGGATATGTGGTGCAAAGAAAATTAAAGCTGTCTCTCCATGTTTAGTTCTGACCCTGCCGACAAAAAGCAGACCTCTCCGAGACAATCTGAGATGTTCGGATGGTTCATAGCAAAGCAGATTATCAGAAATGTGTTTTGTAAGATGATAAATGAGATGTGTCTGATACATCTCATTTATGGACCTCCATCACCTGCACCTGCCACACTACATTTGGTTATTAGGGCGGATTGGAGCTGGCTGGAGATGACTCAGATTGGTAAAACAGGCAGCCCTGGTTGAGGTGGGATTTCCAGATTTGGGAACACAAAGAGCATTAGCATAAGTTTCGCAGAGACTATTTACTTTTGGATTTTTATTGACGACATCCAAACGTAGCTCCACTTTCTGTTTGTTTGTCCTGTTGATGTTTATGACTTTTACTCTACTCTCCTTCTCCCCATTCCTTACCCTTATTGTTTCTCACATTTGTCTTTCCCCGCTCTTTTTTTTGGTTCACACACGGTTACCACCCCCTTCCCTCCCATGGTTACTGCCTCTTTTTCCCTCTCTTTGCAGCAGTGAGAAACTGGGCATTCCCTGTCATTCTTCTAGTAGATTGGTTCTGTATAGGCAGTGAGGTCCGCTTTGAGGGAGGGCTTAGTACTTTATTTGCAGTCTCTCCTCATAATACTCAGTTCATTCAAGCAGCCCACTGACAATAGACAACCCCTGTCTGCAACCCCAGCCACCCATACGTCTAACCATTGCCATATTGTTGTAGGGTTCTATGTAGAATGCAGTTGCTGTTTGGGCTCATTGTGCCAGAAAGAGATTAATTCTTGGCTTGGAAAATGTAAAAACCTTTTTATTAGCCCCTCTTAGAAGAATTCAAAACTCTCCTTTTCATTAAGACCTTGTTAGATTATTGGCGTAAGATCTCGCCAGGATAAACATAATCTTATATCCATTAAAAGAAGCAGAAAGGACTAGAATCAACATGTGCGAAGCCTGATATAAGACGGAATGGTCAACTCGTTTTCCATCTTCAGTCTGACATTGTCCCGACTCTTACCTATTTCTGGAGGTGAGGGGGATTTTCCCTTGCCAATCACTACAGACCATTGATCCGCCCGACTACGACGTCATTTTAAAGATCTACACTAATGCGTAGCAATGGCAACACGCTGGTTATGCTGTGGTTTTGTGGCGCTGAGTGAAGTGAAATCAAACTGTTTCTGTTTTAGATGTCCCTCGGCGCTCTTTGAACAAATCAGTCAAAACAAATTTTCTACCAAACTCGGTGGAGAGGTTCAGCACGAGCCAAAGAAGAACCCATTCAAATGTCAGGCAGATACATTTAACATAGCTTAAATATATTTTTAAACCGGCAGAGGTCTGCGCTCTCTGAGTGCCAGTCTGTCAGCAGGATTACACAACGACTGAATGGTTTGTGAGGTTTTAAGTCATCAAGTCAAAAACGGGTTTGACTTGAGCCTGGAAACTTGAAGCCTCCAGTGCACACACAGCTGACAATGACCATCTTGTGTCCAGCCGTTAATTGAATATTTGCATATTCATATATTCTGGAATTTGAATGAAGTACAAGTAGGCGGCATTTATTTCTGCATATAAACCACATCAGACACACAGTTGTATATATTAGAATACATTTGTATACCTTGATAGAATACGGAGGAGTAACTTTTTTAGAACAGTTGATTGATGCTTCCGATCAATAAATATCAGAGGTTGAGGAGAGGAAAGCAGTGTGTCAAGTAACTGCATAATATGAATAAATAGAGAATGCGTGTGAGGAGTCTGTTGGGAACATAAAGTAACAAGTTCGCTCCCTTTTGCCCTGATCTGAGTTGAATATTGTGACAGAAGTGGTGGAGGGGGCCGGCTGGAGTTTGTAATGTGTCATACAGATTAGAAGCCAGCGCAGCCGGACCACGCTTCTCTTCCACCTCCTCCCCTTCCTGAGACCTGTTTTTTGGGGGCGATGTGAGAGGCTCATTTTAGGGGGAGGTTATGGACAGGAAGAGAGGGACTCGGATGGGGAAATATGTGTGTTTGTATTGAAGAAAGGCAGAAGTAGAATCTTTCCAAACATCTGTGATTTGAATTTCTTTAATGCCTGCCTCATTTTCTGTATAATTTAAATGGCTTTACATTTGATTTAACAGCCATCCACAATACAAGCAGGATATATTTACAAAGGCAAGTGATAGTCTTTCTTTAATCCATCTTCTGTTTGTCATATTGAGCATGACAAAAGATCATTACCACTGTTTTGGGTTGATGACCGAGGTGTCAGTCATTAGTCAAAATTGTATTGGCAGTGCTAGTGGCAATGATTCCAAAAAATACTTATGACAGACATCAAGTGTCACGTTAAAGTCAACGTTGACAACCCCTGGCCTCTGTCCACTGTTCCCCTCAGGCTTTACTGGCAAGACTCTGAGGACAGACGGCTCCTTTTAACATCCATTTCTCCTGCTCACACAATAGTCAACACTTCACTCTCTTCTTTCACTCCTGCATCATTTCCTCACACACATGTTCTCTGTCACTCTACCTCCAATTCGTCCCTAAGGCGTTGTTGTTGTTGTTGTTGTTGTTACTACTGACCAGGCCCTCATCAGCCTGTCAGTATGTGGCTGCCTGCTGGTGTTCATCTGTGGCATAGAGTGGCAGTAACCCCCACGGGGGCCAGATGCAAAACACATGAGGATGCTGGGAGGAACAAGCGCGAGGATTCTGACTGTGTGTGACGTGTATCAATCCTTCTCCAGCCATCAGTGTTTCTGTGTACGTCTGTGCATGTGTGTGTTTCCAGGCTCTGCCTTCCGTGACTGACGACATTGTGCCTCGCCACTAAGCACTCGCTCTGTTCCCACAACCCAGTGCCTCTCTGGATTAGAAACACAACAGCTGTATTGTGTGTGCGCGTTGCTGTTTGGGCTTGTATGTGTGTGGACGTGAGCACTCGTTAGCAGTGTGGACGTTTGTGTTCTGGGAGGGGGGGTGAGGCTGACGGGGTTAGCAGGGACTGGATGTCAGCCTAGCTTCTCACTATCTCTCGCTATTCTGGCTCACAGCCCAACATGTGCAATGTGACTGTGTTGTGTTGCAAAACAATGATGTGGAACGAGATCACATTGCAGAGATAATTTGCATAACATCAACAAGCTAACCAAGGCATCATAGTAAATATTTTGCTATTAAACTTTAAATTCAGTTCTGGCAGAAGGCAAACTAAAGCAACTCATTGCATGTCACTGGCTGTACATGTCGTTGCTTTGTATGCTAGTTCTGTTTACTCTGTCTAAATATGACTTATCTAACACTGCTCTTATACAGAGCGGCTTGTAAGTTAATAACAAAAGTCTGGACGCACGATGGAATATGTGTACTCGTTAAAAAATCCCTTTTTTATTGCTGAAATAGGGCTGTTGTAAAACATGTGTGTCACATGCCTAGTTGTTGTTGACATCATATGATTAGTATGCAGATAATTACGTGATTGATGTCTACATTTTGAAGCCTGAGAATGAGACCAGCTTTGTAGTGGCAAAGCTGGTTTGTTTTGTCTGCTTGTTGAGGGAACAAGGACACAGTTTTACAGTTTTCCAGAGGGATCAGGGACATGGTTGGTTAAAATGTTGCAAAGCTGATGTCTGTGACCTGCATGTGTGTCGACCTGCCTGGTAGAAAATCAAACCTTACTACACGAAAGAAAAACAATCTTCCAAACTTTCACCCAAAAATATACAGTCAGCTTTTTCCCACGAGAACCATTACAGAGAGAGATCCTAAAAACCTCACCACATGACCACCAGCCGTATACAAGTCAGGACTGGGGGTGGTAGGTTCTGCCTGCGTGAGCAGTGTGTGTACAGAATGCAAGCACAACCGACAGAAGAACAGGCAAGCATCGTTAAGAGGAGTCAATAATTTCGGAGGATATGATTCCAACAGATCAGGAACCAGTTCTCGATTCCCATCCCTACTTAGGAAGGACCATTATGAAAGACTTTACAAAGTAGGGATGGCTTGAAGAATTTCTAGGAAATGTACTGTGTTTATCCATTGTTTTATAGACACTGCTTTGACCACCAGTCTCAGCTGTGGATCAGTCCGCCGCTTTTAAATGTCAACAACTCATAACAAGATGAAGATCTTCAAGAGTGTAGCCCTGTTGCAGCGTAGATGCGATCCCTGCCGTGCTGGGAGGATGCATCCAACCGAACTGAGGCAAGCCAAGCCAGCACATGTGCATAGAGTACACACATACCATGGCTCCAAATTACTGTGTGTCGGTTTCATACTAATTCAAAACAACTGGGTATGAAAGTTTTTCTGTGGGTGGCATACCAAAACATTTCTTTTCTTTTTTTTTTTTTTGTTTTACCCCAAGTAAGGTCTTAGTGAAAATGCTACTGTTGAGTCCAGAAGACGGATGCTCCACTGTGTTTTTGTGCACGTGGTGCATCGCTTACTCATGCTGAACACACACTAGTTCCAAGAGGCAGATGAGAGACGAGCAGCATCAATCATGCCCTCTCTAATCCTGCCACTTCCTGCTATCCTCCTCCTACTAGCCAACTTAATCAGCGCCATCACAACCCAGAAAAAATGCTCTTATAAACACAGATCCTCTTGAGGTCCTTTACTGTTTGTATCCAGGACTGCCAGGGGCAGATCTGAATTTAAATTGAATGAACTGGAGATTGAGACGGATCAGAGTCTGTGGTCGACAAGTGTATTTCTGTAGCCTAAATGAGGGCTTAGAGGAATATTTGTCTTTCCTCTTTTTGTTACTTTATGTGTGAAATTTGGCTTACCTCGCAAGATTCACCAAGGGCCTCGGGGTAATTACCATTACAAAAGTTTGTGTGCACATACTTTTGTGTAATGGGACGACCGTGACAGGAATCCCAGACCTTCCTCACTTTTTTTTTTCCTTCATTTTATCCTAGCAGACCTTTTAAACACGAGGCCCTTTACCCCCCATCAACCCCGTTAGCCTCTACTCCACCAGCCCACCAGAGGAGGAACAGGCGGCACATACTCCCACAGCCTGACTGTAAACAAACAGTTCATGTTATTTTCTTGTTGCCCTCACAGAAGTATCCTGTCCTGTTGTCTGGAGATTTTTATGAACTTCCCCCGAGCAGGGCACTCAACCCCGACTTCACCCACACATGTGAGCTTATGAGTCAAATCGGAGATGAATCATCGTCAACCATTACTCTCATTTATCAATGACACATTTAGCTCCGTTTTACTTGCTGGTAGAGACTGGAAAGTACCGCGGATAGTGCAGATAGACATAAAAAAATAATAACTTTCCAGCCAACTGGATGAGTTGCCTGTTCTTGCTGGTTCACAGATGGTCAGTGTATAACAATAGCATCCTAACTTAAAAGTCAGCTTGGGTAAAGCCATGTGTTTTCTCATGTGTGATGTGGCAGGCAAGCCTAAGCAAATAACACAAATAGCACTAGCATGAGTGCGGCGCATGTAGCTGAACCGAACGGTTTCTGGATCAAAGTGACTCATGTCTAAGACATCTCATGGTCTGTCGGGAGTGTGTGTTTTTGGAACAAATGTGGAATTGTGTAACTCGTGAGTATTGGTGCAGTATAACTGAAGCTATCCTGACTTTTGATATTTCACCGTTCCATTATCAGAAACATGTTACCTTGTTGGTGTTTGTGTCTGTGTGTGTTACACATGTATAGTATCATTCCCTTCTGTCTTTTGATCCACATCATGATATGGGACATGTCAGAGTTTGTTTCTCTGCCTATAATATTTCATGCCGCTGCCCTGGCGACAGCCGTCCCGGAGGCCTTATGTCCGACTGTCTCATTCTCATGAATGTGATATCTCCTGATAACCTTGAGGACTCTTAGACTTTAGGATGAACTTATTAGATAGATAAAGATAGTCTTTGTGACCTCGAGGGGTGTCTCCGTTTTGCAGTCGTGGCTTCTAAATGTTTTCGGTGCAGCGGAGGAACCTCCTATTTCTCTTTTTATTAAACAGCCAAAATCGCACAACCTACGGGTTAAAAGTAAAGTTTGTTTTCTCTAATTCCGTCTTTATTTTTATTTTTCCTGCTTCTTCTCTCAGGAGCCGTTGGGGCCCAGTCCCTGTTCTCCATGCCTCGGCGGCCTGGCTATGGCACCATGGGAAAGCCCATCAAGCTGTTGGCCAACTGCTTCCAGGTGGAGATCCCCAAGATGGATGTCTATCTTTACGAGGTGGACATCAAGCCTGACAAGTGCCCACGGCGAGTCAACAGGTAGGATGGAGCCTCTGAAATGTTCCTTGAGACAAAGCAATGCTTTTCAAAAAAGTAAAAGTGAAATGAACTGTGTGTGTGTGTGTGTGTGTGTGTATTGTGCAGGGAGGTGGTTGACTCAATGGTGCAACACTTCAAGGTGACAATCTTTGGGGATCGTAGGCCAGTCTATGATGGAAAGAGGAGCCTGTACACTGCCAACCCACTGCCTGTGGCAACCGCAGGGGTGAGCTGGAAAAGCAACCGACACAAATAAAACCAAAAACAAAAAATAGCAGTTAATCTGACATGGCTGTCAAATGCACGAAAACATCCATATTTCTGGCACATACACAAATAAACAATAAACCAGTTGAAACCCAACTTTACTAAGTGATCCAATCCTCTCTGTGCTGTTTGCTCTCTCCCTGTTTCCTCCCACAGGTGGACCTGGACGTCACTCTTCCAGGTGAGGGGGGCAAAGATCGTCCATTCAAAGTTTCCATCAAGTTTGTGTCTCTGGTCAGCTGGCACATGCTCCACGAGGTGCTTACTGGTCGCAGCATGCCCGAGCCCCTGGAGCTGGACAAGCCCATCAGCACCAACCCTGTTCATGCAGTGGACGTGGTGCTGCGACACCTGCCATCCATGAAGTGAGTTTCATTATTCAGTGTTTCCCATTAATTGACTATTCACACTGTAGCAACTGTAGCAGCCCGCCTGCTTCGAATGAACAAATATTTCTTCATTCTCGTAATGGCACAAAAAAAATCTCTTGCATCAATGCTGCGTGCGTGCGTGCGTGCGTGCGTGCGTGCGTGCGTGCGTGCGTGCGTGCGTGCGTGCAACTACGCGCACAGCAGGTGAGGGAACAAACTAAGACCGAAAGAAGAGATGAGTGATGGTTTGCTGAAGCAACAGCACAAAACACAACAGTAGAGATCTTCTTTGTTGAAATATTTTTGGTTCTCTAGGAAACTCTTGCAACCCAGTTTAGCATTTTTATAATCTCTGCCGAGGGGATTATGTTTTACCTTCGGTTGGTGTGTTTGTTTTTTTTTGTGGTTGCGAGTGTTTGTTTGTTAGCAGGATGACGCACAAACTAATGTCACTGAACTTGATGGAGGGTTGTAGCATTGGCCGAGGAAGAACCTATAAATATTTGTGGCAGATCCATCAAAGTACTGGGTTTGTCGGATGTTTGCACTTTGATACATGTTTTTGAAATCTGTTCTGGAGAACAACGTCATCCCCAATCAATTGACTAGTGGAAAACTTTGTGCACTGTTTATCTACTCACATTTGCACTGTCCTCTGCCAATAACACCAAAGTAGAAAAGGCATTTTTGCATCGGTTGCAGATATAAACCCCATAAGACACATTCTCTGGCTGTTAGAAGGACAAAGTGGATATTTTCAAAGCACAGACACAGTGCATTGATTCGCCCAGTCCCTCCGTGCCCCAGTGTGTTTCTCTCTCAAACCTTCCATGCTCATAAATGCTCAACACCCGCTCACTCAATTCCCAGACGGATTCATATGTGAACAAATGGTGAGCCACGTCCTGAACTACTATCCTGTATTCCCCTTTTGAGGTCGCTCCTTTACTGTGTAATGATAAACAGAATGATGTTGCTTTTTATTTTCATCTTGACCAAATGTCATAAATAAACAGCGTATTTATCGCTAGCTGTTCTTCTCACCTCCGTCTCCCGTCACCACATAGAAAAACACAGTGTAAAATAAAATCCCATCGAACACTTGTAGTAAAGACTGTATATTTGTTTTGACATAGCGGCTTCAATATCAGCACTCCGATCCCAACGGAAATCAAACATGGGCTTAAAAGCGATCCTGCAATACTTGCCCTTATATCATCTTCCACTGGATCTCGTGCTCCAGCGGGGGCACAGTCAAACACGATATCGCTGGGCCTTTAATGAAAAACCTTGTTTCGAAGCATTATTAAAACGCAGGTTTATCGACACCTTTCATTTGGCTTTCTTTTTCGTTGCAGGGGCTTGGTATTACTTCGACATCGTGACACATTGTCGGTTCAGGATTCACCGAGCGACGTGTAACCCTTGTGCAATTATTCTTAATGTGCCTCCTGAGCAGAATCATAAGAGCTCAATGGTTCAGGCAGCATCACAACCCTCTAATATCACTGATGTAGCTTTAGCCCGTATTGAATAACGGCTGAATGTGACACAATAAACAAATATTGATTTGCATTCTCAGGTCCGGAGGTGTCAACTAACCTTATACTTCTTCTTATCTCATGCAGCCTCCAACACTTGCCCCCTCATCCTTGTTGCCTTCATTATTCATCATCTGAGGAATAGTGGGATGTTGACAACCATCAGTCCTTTTTATTGATATTTATAGTCTTAAAACTTTTCTCCATTTAGGTACACACCAGTGGGTCGTTCCTTCTTCTCAGCTCCAGAGGGCTATGACCATCCCCTGGGCGGTGGGAGGGAGGTGTGGTTCGGCTTCCACCAGTCTGTGCGGCCCGCCATGTGGAAGATGATGCTTAACATTGATGGTGAGCCTCCGATTCCACTGCTTGCCCTGGTTTGATTTTGCTATGATGGCTCACAGGTTGACCCACAGCTGGCTTTACTGTTGTAACATATCAGGCAGACTATACACCCGGTTGCTTTGGAAAAGCATGGAATGGTTCAAGACCCTGTTTGGTAATTGTCTCCAGCGCTGGGCCCCTATTCAGTAGAAAATCTCTGATCGATGACCTAGAATAGTGCACTACAGTTATAATCTGTTGCATTCTGTGGGAAATATGAAGCATAAGCGGTTGTGGAGGAGAATGTGTTTCGCCGTATGCACACTGCAGGAGGTTGTTGGAGAGTGTGTGAGCGCGTCAGAGGAACTTGGAGGAAGTAGGCTTCTTGTCTGGATGGGAGCTGACTGGTTGGTTGCTATGGATACAGAAGCCTGTGTGTGTGTGGGGGTGGGTTGGTTGTGCCTGCAAAAGTGAGACGGGTGGGTGTTGCTGGGGTCAGGAGGGTTACATTTCCTTGAGACCGCTTTTGTTTTGCTCTAAGTGCTTGAAGCCTCCGACTCTATTTGAATCTCTCCCGCTCTACTCTTTGGTTCTCTCTTTGTGTCATTTTCCCGCCCTCTCATCTTTGGAAGTCTGTTGGCCACTTTAAAGTCCTTCCGCAGTTCTCAGAAGACACAACTTTTTGAAAATAACGTTTTTCTCACTCCTCTGTATGGCAAGCTATTAAGCATATTGATGTGCATGGCAGAAACAAACATCGCCGCCCACACTTGGCATCATCGGTAATCAAAAGTGCATTTACCAAATGATTATAATTACAGACAAATCCACTGTTCAGTTCTACATCTACATGAATTACTTGTTGACAGGAATCCAAACAGAGTGTGTGTGTGTGTGTGTGGGGAGGGGGGGGCACATTTAGGAGTGATGTCACTTCCCTGCTGGTGAAAAGCTCATGTCTCACGGGGACAACCGGAGGTGTTTAGTATGTGTGTTTGTGTACAATGCAATCATCAGCCTTCTTGTTATGCATCACACTCGGAAGTGCGCTGGCACCGCTGTCATCATCATGATGAATGGAGGTTTCTTACATCACAGCAGCTGAGACAACTCTGAGGTTGCAACTGTCACACTCGTATATCTCAGGGCCACCATCTTTCCATCCACTGAGGGAGAAAACATTTTAAGGCAATAGGGATGCCACAATGCTTGAAGTGTTCCTAGAAACTGTTTGATCAAAGGCTTAGTATTTTATGAATGAGTTTTATATTCTCACTCGATGAACTAAATGTGCTTATTTCTATTTAGTGAAATGACAGCAGGGCCGGTGGCCAGGTTACATAACCTGTCTGTACTCAGTGGACGCCTGGGTCCCATTTGAAACTGTAACATTGACTAACAAACAGATGCCAATGCAATACATGTCAGATCTAATTAACTCTGTTTTCAAATACTCTTGTCCGTGCTTTGTCTTGCAGTGTCTGCCACTGCCTTCTACAAGGCCCAGCCTGTCATCCAGTTCATGTGTGAAGTGCTGGACATCCACAACATAGACGAGCAGCCTCGCCCTCTCACAGACTCGCACCGGGTCAAATTCACCAAAGAAATCAAAGGTAAAGGAGCGTGTCTAATTTGTGCCAAGATGCGGAGCAAGCGAGTTAAATTAGATTACTAAAATTGCATTATGTGTGAAGGAGAGAGTTTAAATGGAAAACTTGGACAGCACTTCTCAGCCGTTCACACACTGGCACATTCTCAATGTTTCTTCACATTGTTCACCAGGTTTGAAGGTGGAGGTGACGCACTGTGGAACCATGCGGAGGAAGTACCGTGTCTGCAATGTGACCCGCCGGCCTGCCAGCCATCAAACGTGAGTCAGCATGAGGCTCTGGGTGTGGAGTGTGTGGATTGGGAGGGGGGCGGTGGGGGCCGGGAACACGGACCACGAAGGATGCGATCACCAACTCACGACCAAACAAACCAGATGCCGGCTGACTCATCTCTCGGTTATACAGTCACTCTTAGTCATCAATTAGTAAAGTACCCATTCAGTATTCATCTACAGTACAAGACCTCGTGTATCCTTTAAATGGCTGGAAATGAGCACATGGCCATCAGACTTGTTTCAACTGACTGATTTAACATCCAGTTTCAATAAGTGTTAGCTTGATACTGCCCTCAGTGACGGTCTAGTTTTTGACACATGGTGCTCTTTGCTGTGCAGGTTCCCTCTACAGTTGGAGAACGGTCAGACTGTTGAACGTACTGTAGCCCAGTACTTCAGGGAGAAGTACAACCTGCAGCTTAAGTACCCGCATTTGCCCTGTCTACAGGTGGGCCAGGAGCAAAAGCACACCTACCTGCCTCTGGAGGTGAGAGAAAACAAGTTGTTCAATGTTAGCGGGGGGGGGGACGGAGACTATGTCCATGACATAGTCTGCAGTATCTGTGGCCAGCTCCTACATGTCCCTGTGTATCAGTTGTGTTTATATGAAGCAGAACAGCTGGTGAGGGGGAACGGGAGAATATTTTAAAAGCTCAATAATGGCTACAATTATTAAAATAAAGCTCCACGTAGAGCCTGACAATACTGGACCTTTAGGACAGATTCCTGTAACAATAATCAGATATTGATCAGCTGAAGTTGTTTATGTAATTGATCAAAAGTACGTAAGTGCTGTCAGAAAAATGTACTGAAGTTTCATAAGTAAAAGTCTTTATTATGGAAAATGACCATATTTATTATATACTTTACTTAATAGTATTAAACTGTACTATTTATATATTTTTTATATATTTATTAAATTGACATTTACATTTAAGCAGATTCTTTATGTCGTAATAACCCAGCTAATTTCATGTGTTTGTGTGTGTGTGGGTCAGTATGTAAGTGATCTTTTCATACTCGCTTTGATATAAAACATATTGATCAGGACGATAAGATTGATCAGCAACATATCGTTGCACTTCAGCCAACATGCACGCCGATACTGATTTGTCTGTGAACCGTCATTGGCTGGTGATATGAGGTTCTAGTTGCATGTTCAACTTTTAAGAGTTTGCCCTTGTTTCCTTGCAGGTGTGCAACATTGTAGCTGGTCAACGATGTATCAAGAAGCTGACGGATAATCAGACCTCCACTATGATCAAAGCCACAGCTCGCTCTGCACCCGACAGACAAGAGGAGATCAGCCGGCTGGTGAGATACCTGCGGTTTGTTTAAATACGGAGACAACATCGGGCGGTGTCTGTTGATTAGCAGGCTTTGTTTTGTTAGGAGTCGCAGACAACTTATACTAGTACTAATACTAATACTTCTGCGTCAGAGCATCCAGCTCTGTTGTGCAGTTCTCCAAGCATGTGCCATCATTCATGTGGAACGGTTTAGGAATGGTTGAAGATTAGGAACAACATTATAAGCCTCTAACAGTCAAGGGGGTTTGTTTGCCAAAGATAAAATGCTTCATGTAGGCAGGAGAAAGAAAGTCTCACTGCCTAATGCGCGTAAATAATAGATTTATTAAATTTTGATCGTGCTTATTTCGACATGTAACTTTCTATTTAGTTGTACAACACCACCCTTATGAAGCAGCCTTGTTACTTGGTTGCCATGAAGCACATTTTGCACCGTTGCTTTAATCTGATATCGGTGTTGGTGGAAAGCCTGTCGATCATAACAACAGAATACAGCTGTAATAAATGTGGATGTCGAGCCAGCCGGGCCGATCGTGTCCCCTGTGCTTACAGGCATTTTGTATTCAGGGTGATGACGTGACATCTGTCTACAAATTTGTCAATAAAATCCGACAAATATTGACAAATTTGAATTGTAAAACAGAACGTGCATCCACCAAAACATTTCAGAAGCAATAGCTTATATGCTAAGAGGTGCAGGTCTTACAGCACACGTACATGTTGATAAGGATGCACAGATTTATCGGCTATCGATCAGTATTGGCTGATATTTGCCTTACTCAGCAAATAAGATGACATTCACTGACGGCAGTGGCTGATGTTTATAGGTTTACGAGAGTGCACAACATCAGCCTACCTCAGCTGCAGATTTGGAGAACATCCAATAGATGGTAGTATAATGCCACCCACAGCCACCGGCTGGAGAACGATGTAAGAGGGCACTGGGTGCCTTGTACACGTGCTGTTTGTTTACAAATGAAAATTTCAGCAGGGTAGACATTTATGAACAAAAACTCAAACATAAAAAAAATAATCAACATAAATAAAAATACAATCATGGGCTATCAGCCAAATTGTTACTTTAAACATCTGTTGGCCCACTGCCAGTCAATCCCTAATTTTTGATGCAACAGCCACATAGAGATACTGTATAGCATCTTAAAAAAAGTCTACAATAGTAATCTTAATGAGGAATGTCCTCGTCAATTGTTTACTAATTTGTGCAGCTATCAAGTCGTGGCATCTTTATCATGCACTATAGTCTGACTCTGTGTTCCTCTCTCTCTTCTCCCTGTAGGTGCGCAGTGCCAACTACGAGGCCGACCCTTTTGTGCAGGAATTCCAGTTCAAAGTGCGCGACGAGATGGCCCACGTGACGGGGCGAGTGCTACCCGCCCCCATGCTGCAATACGGCGGCAGGGTGAGCACAGAGCACTTTATGGTACCCTTCCTTTAAATCACGCCCATTCTCTCTGTTTGTCTGACACGCTGTCCCCTTCCACAGACTTCTTACTCCACTGTGTCGAAGGGGAACTAACACGATGGCTGCTGTTTCATGGTGTCTGTTTTTTGCTTATTTTTTTTTTTTTTTTATGTGGTTTAATCTCAATAGCAACAATTGATTTAAAATGAATTTCATTTTAGACTCGTATGCATTTTTAAAAGAGTCACACTGATTATCTTGAGTAATCCTTTAGTTGTTTCAATGTCAAACATCCTTTCTCAAATTCCAAGACATCATCCTTAAAAGTCTTGTTTCGTCTCGACCGACAGTCCACAACCCAAAGACCTTCAGTTTACAGTCACAGAGGACTGAAGACAAAGTTCACATTTAAGAAGCTGCATAATTTGGACATTTCTACTAAAGAAAATACTCAAAATGATTCATTATCAGAATAGTGTAAATGAATCTTTTTTTTGCAGCAATAGTTGGATTATTATGAAAGATAACAAAAACTTTGCGTGCATCCTCTTTAGGATTATTTGTAGAGATTACCAAAAATGAGGTAAAGACTCGACTCATGATCATTGAGACTGAGCCACAGTGTTGATTAACATCTATCTGTCTCTATCATCTCTGTGTTCTTGTTTAAACCACAAGGGCACACTTTTACTATTATACATGTATGTTTGCATATTATTAGTTATTCACACTAGCATGCACTCTATGTTGAGTGTGACACACACATGCTAAGTTACAGCTGGATTGCATCACCCAAGTTCATGAAATACATTGTAAAGAAAACACACATTAACACTGACATGTTTCTCTACTCTCATAATTGCATGTTTCTCTCGTCATAGAGGCTTTTGCAAGTTCTTGGCAAGATTTATTTTTTTTTCATTTTGTGGCTAAATGTACAAAAATGAGTGTGGATGCAAAAGTGTGTGTGCGTGGGTTTATCAGAAAGTTTGTGTGTATGAACACGTGTTTCTGTACGTTTACCCAAATAATCATGAGTACATGTGGTGAGACTGCCGTGTTCTTTCAGAACCGCACCGTAGCCACGCCCAGTCACGGAGTCTGGGACATGAGGGGGAAGCAGTTTCACACCGGCGTGGAGATCAAGATGTGGGCCATCGCCTGCTTCGCCACACAGAGACAATGTCGAGAAGAAATTCTCAAGTGAGCTCCTTCGCTAACCGTCCATGTAATGATGATGGAGATGAGTATTTAGTGAATGCTCATCTCCATCAATACTTATCTCCTGTCATAATGCTGGCGTCATTCCAACAGTGGCAGAATCGCTGTTTAACATTACTTATGATAGAGAGGAAATATCCCGGTAGACACCACCAGAAGCACCCGACTTCTGTTTTATTGTAGCACCAGTCACCTGACACCTTTTGTCTTCCTTCCATAGGGGTTTCACAGACCAGCTTCGCAAGATCTCCAAGGATGCCGGGATGCCCATCCAGGGCCAGCCATGTTTCTGTAAATACGCCCAGGGAGCGGACAGCGTGGAGCCCATGTTCAGACACCTGAAGAACACCTACGCTGGACTGCAGCTCATCATCGTCATCCTGCCGGGAAAAACTCCAGTCTACGGTTAGAAAACAGATTTGATTTCCACTGTTATATTAGAGACAAGACAAATTACTGTAATAAA
>CAAKHC010013398.1:0-24978 GCA_901007825.1 Macroramphosus scolopax
GGTAGATAAAATGACTGTACTTAACTGAAATTGGATGAGAAATGCAGATTGTGGTTGGCACATTATTTGTTTGACCAATGTCCAGCTTCACTTTGTCCCCTTAAAAGGTTTTGTCATCACCACATGAAAAACAGCTGTTCCCTGTCCTCCTCCGCTGTTGTGTGAGCAGTGTGTTGCGAGTGCACACTACTTTGCATATCTTTTGACCCGAGCTACAATGAACTTTTGTAGTCAATCAATTTCAAATGAGTTATAGACAGGAAACTAATTATATCGTTTTCTGAATTTCTGAACACTACTGTTTCATGTTGGCCTCATATGGTCAGTGAACAAAAACAATAACAGCTTGACAAACTCTTCCCCCACAGATACCACAGTTGTAACAACCCCCCTCCTCTAAAAACATAGTGATCCAATTGTAGTAGCATTAGTTTTCTAGTTTGCAGGTTTTTACTAATGTCAGTCCACAATCTAATCTCTAGTAGTGTATCACTGGGAGTTTCACACTGGTACCAGTTAATGTAGGCACGCCGCACAAGACATGTTATTCTTCTATCATGTGAGTCCATAACAGAAAGCATAACATTATCATTCATCTTCCTCACCTCCTTCACTGTTGCTGCTGAGTGAGGATTGTTGCTCACAGCTGCACAAGGTGCTTGGCAGGAAAGCAAGCCAATGCTGTTGTCTATCTTGTTCTCTCCTGTTTGAATACATTTGAATTATTGTGTCATATATTTTGTGCACATCCTAACATGAAATATGGATGTGTCTTATCAGCCCCGTCATGTGTGCTGGTGTCCTTGAGAGCATGAAGCGGGTAAGAAGGAAATCAGCTCTTTACATAATCAACTGCTCAATCTGCTGAGCAGTCGAATGATCAATAAAATGATTGCTAAATAAATAGTTTCTGGATGTACAGTTGATCCCCTGATATGTGATTCAACCCGACTATCTGGCCCTGACTTCATATCCTTTGATGACAATGTGAAACGTTATTATAAACTGGTGTCAGGCACACTGTGTCACACAGTCGGTGGATCTGAGACAGCGCTGTCACTGTCCTTCTGCCACTGAACACTGACACTTGGAAACAGGGCGTTCAGATGTGCACTGGGCTGTGATCTGAAATGTTACACTGGCCCACATACACAACACAGTTACACACTCATACACACACTCGAAATCCCTTGCCGTGATCGTCTGGGTGGTCTGGCGGAAGGGGGAGGAGAGGCAGATAGAGAGCAATATGTTTGACGGGGAGAAACATGAGAAGACAAACAGAAATGGAATTGTTTTCTGGATAACACAAGAACTAACATGATTTCTCTGCTAGTTAATATATTCCATGTGTAGAATTTAGATTATTTCTTCATACAACAAGGAATGTATTATACACAGTATGTTCTCACATAATGCTGTAAGTCATGCTGATTTGTGTCGGGGCACATCAAGTGGAGAAAGACGGGGAAGAAGCTGCTACCATTGTTGTATCAAAATCAAATTGAGCAAAAAATCCTTTAACATAATTTCCCAGTTGTTGTTAAATGATCACTTTAACCAGCCTCATAGGGACAACAATTGTTGTAATTATTGTCAGTATTGAGTAAGAACAGTGCAGTCGATAATTGCAAATACGCCCTGTGGTCAAAGCTGTCTGCCCGGTGCAGCTACAATTAATCCATGTGTAGCGAGCAGCTAACTTACGAGCGACAACTTCAGTGTGTCCTCGTCCTCCAAAGCTGTTTTTGTGACTTTATTGCAACTCAGTGCTCCACTCTGTCCCGGTCTGACCACACTCGCACAGCTCTTGATTTCGGAGGGAGACTTCACTCATATCCATCGATGTGACGTCCTTCCTGCGATGCGGTCAGACGCTGATAATTCTCCTGCCTGTCAGAGGAGAAAACAAGCTCTTGAATGACAGTTTCATTACCATTTTGTGATTATTGGCTACATTTTGTTCCACCAATTACAGTATTTTTGGTCCCTTTGTCATTCCAACCTCCACATATTGGGAAATAGGGTCCAGGTGGAAACATATCGGGCTTATCCTATATGTCGATGTTAAGTACAATTCAAACAAACCAAGGAATCTTTGTGGTATGTGGCACACATCTCTGGGGAGTACCTGTTATTTACACCCTCTCATCCTGTCTAGGTTGGAGCTGCGCGGCTGCATCAAACTCTCCCTTTGTTCTAGATCAGCTTGAGACTTCTTTAACTGTCAGCCACAGCCCTTTAAATCCCACAAGGCCCATTCTATTTGCACTCGCCATTAGCTGAGAAAAAAAGGGCCGCTCTTTGTCACTCGGCATATTTAGCAACTTTGTTTGTTTTTCCCTTGCTGATTCCTATTTGATCGTTCCGTTTCCACGCTCGTCATTGATGTGGACTGTGTATTTATTTTGATGATCCAGTGTATACGTTTGGGGCACAAGGATTGGGGGTTCAGGGCTGTAATGTATTGTCTGATCGTACACATGCGCAAGCCTTTAATCGCCTTTGTCAAACGTGTGTGAGTTCACTGAGGGGCCGACGTCCCTGCATGACACCCACCGCCGTGGGCATACTGGAGGAACATAAGTTTGGAAACAAAGTATGGAAGCAAAAGGCATGAGAGTTGATCAGATTTTAGACTTGTACACACTGTGCAGAACAATCGCTTTCCTTTGAAGTCGGGCCAACACACAAATGTCTCAGAGATTTTCAATGTGGTCAATTGACACACAAGTCAATATTAATTTTGTAAGTAACTTTTTTCAAAGCATTTTTGACGCAATAAGCTTCTCTCAGTCGCCATAAATTTTCCTGCTCAGAGGCAAATACCAGCTTTTGCTCATATGCCTTTTGTAACAAACATAATAAGGAACAATAACTGCGTAGTAAATGTATGCATTCCGACAACTTTCTTCATGTACAGTGTCTCTCGATCTCCTGATAAAGTTGGATTATGTGACATGTGTGACGACAGAACAGAGAGAATCACTGACTCAAATAACTTGGGAATTGATGTTTGTATTTTAACACAGAGAGTCATGATGGCAGATAAAAAGCACAAGCTATTACTCGTTTATTTTTCCAGTCATGAGATTTATCATGCGGAACAATTAATTGGCAAGTGTATGTGTGTGTGTTCACATTTCTGTATGCATACTTGTTTGAGTATGTCAGGTTTCACTCGATATTGAATATTTTCTGTTGAGTTGCATTGACCTCAGGCAAGATATTGATTCCAGGAAAAGGTCATGTCATACAAAGTTTTAATAACCTAAAATGTCAATCTCTGCAGAGACCTAACCTCCAGATTGTTTTCTTACACAGACTTCCCTTTTCATAGCATGATTAAATACAGAGGAGGAAAAATAGGTAACAGGTTATTTTCCAAAGAACATTGCATCGTAACGCTCACTTAGTAATGGCATTGCTAATTGATATTAGATATTAGATAGAGCAAGGATCAATGTGGCCGCACTGCCAAAGAAAAACAGCATCAATAGGAAAGACTTTGTCCCTCAGCTCATATTCTGTTACTGTAATATTGACCTTCCTGTTCCTCCTGACATTGTGTAAATCACATCCTGTTGTTATTGTACAGCCGTTTAGGTATCTGTCTTGTCTTGCATCCAAGACATCCTCGCATGCCCTCTGTGGCAAGTTTTAAAAGTCTTGTGATACGAATCAACTATAAAAATAACTGATCAAAGTCTGGGCAACAAATTATAGGACATCATATTTCAAGCTGTCATTGCTTCCTTAAAAATGACATCACTGTGTTTATCTCTTAAAGGGAACAACCGTGGAAGTAATCAAATGTTCAAGCGTTTATGATTCAGCATCTTTTGACATTTTGTAATAAACAACTAAGGCATGTGCAAACAGAATAAAAACATATTATTGATGTCCTGAAAGAGGATGAAGGGTTGGCAGGCCTTGTATCAGTATTGCTATCATTGTTAAATATATGAAAAGTAGCACCATACATGTTTAGTGTGCCAGCAAGGTAGAGTTCTTATTTTCTCCAGTAGTGGAATGAGAGGGACATGCTGCTGTGATACAGATGTTGTGTGTGTGTGCATCGTATGTGAGTGCTGCTCTGAACAGGAGTCAGTTTTTAGGATTTTTATAAGTAAATCATAGAACTCTAAATACGTATCTTTGTCTATAGGCCTGTTATTCATGTCATTTGTATGCACAATTAGTCTGCCCGACCAGCGAACAACATATTGAACCACCGGCAACACTTAAAAAGTGTACGTTTTTCCCAATTATAGGCCCAAGATCAAGATCTGATGGAAGCCATCTCATCCGTATGCTATGTTTTGAGCCTTTTCCACCTTGTAGGTCTCTTGAGAGCTGGACATAGCATGCCAATCAGGTTTAAAACTACCATCTGTGCAGTCAATATGTACCCAGTAATGCACGGTGTAGGACATTGAAAGAGTCCTCATATGGTTTGAGTAAGGTTTTATTAAAGTATTTCTCTGCTGTTGTTCCCCATCTTCTTGTCATACAGACCTAGCTACAGTACGCTAGTAGAACTGTTTTAAGACCAGTTGGCATTTAGTGAAATGTCTTTATACCTCTCAGGTGTCTTACAGATCCAACATTAGATATTTATTAATTGATTCAGCGGTGTCAGTCATTCCTGCACTTTGCCAGAGGCATTAATCCATGTGATAGAGTTCATATGTCTACTTCATATTAAGTTCCTGTGTTGCTTATTGACCTTTTCATCTAGTGTTTTCCGTCACTGATGTGAACTCGGCACTTCACAGGAGCTGTCTAGAGCCATTATTTTGCTGCTTTCTATTCTGCTTTGAGTGAGAAATACTTAACACACTGCTCTTCTTTGAGGTGACTGTGAAGGAGGACTTGAATACAAAACAGAACCAACATTTGGGTTGTTCGATGCACCCAGACATTTAACAAACTCCTGAATGTCATACCCACCTGTTAATTATTCTTTTGTCAATCCATTTTGTATTTTTGTGAGTCCTGGTCTGCACTATTCAATATGAACCTAGGTGTAAGAATAATAACTGATTTTTGATTGAATAGTTGCTCAGTTCCATCCCTCCATCCATTTTCTTCCGCCTATCTGGATCAGTGTTGTGGTGGCAGCATACTGAGTAAGGTAACCAAGACGACCCTCTCCCCAATGACGCTCTCCAGTTCCTCCTAGGGGACCCGAAGGTATTACCAGGCCAGACGAGATATATAATCCCTCCATCGTGTTCTCGGTCTACCTTGGCGCCTCCCACCAGTTGGACGTGCCTGAAACCGAGGCAACCTACTCTGATGCCCAAACCACCTTCACTGACTCCTTTCCAGGCGAAGGAGCAGTGGCTCGACTCCGAGCTCCTTCCAGATGTCTGAGCTCCTCAACCCAACTCTAAGGCAAAGCCCATCCGCCCTGCAGAGGAAACTCATGATGGCTGCTTGTATCCGCACAGTCATTGTTCAGAACCGTGCACTGCTAGCATCAGAGCTGACGCCGCATCAATCTGCCAATCCAGTTCATGCTCAGTTTTACCCTCAACCTAACCCAGTTAAAAAGGTGTGCTGACTCTCCTCACAACTGCTTCTCGCTCAGACACAAAGCGTCCCGGTATGTGTTGGAGGTCATAAACCAATAAGACCAAAAGAAACAATAATTCTTCCCCCCCAAATGTAGACTGAATGGGCAAACTGATCCCCCTGTAATCGAAGCACACCCTCCGGTCCCCTTTTTAAAGAATGGGAAGCAGCACTCCAGCCTGCCAGTTCAGAGACACTGTCCCGAAACTCCATGCGACATATACACATATTCCTCCACTGATGACGGCGGCTGTCATGCAACCCACTCATCAGCAGCAATGTGTTCAGTTTCTTGCTCCAAGGCACTTCAACATGGTCTCTGGAGGAGCCCAAGGGTTTGACCAGTAACCTTCCAATGCATTTGTCAATTATCAAGTCAGTAGCAAGTAGCATCACAGGTTGTTGTTTATCTCTTACTATATGTGTTGTTCTCCATAGCAATAAATCACTACAAACAGTTTCCTGTTGGGCGACCCCTGCATGAAGTACGATCTGCAGCTGCTCTCGTTGCATACTGAAAAATGTGAATTCAGTAGGTATTGCCTAATTTCCTTTTACTACGTGTACAAATGATGCCTGTGAGCAGAATATATTTACATTATCTGTACGTACTTAATATTTATAGCACAGACAAAGCAGGGGAAAGATCTTCAACTCAGCTGAACAACAAATGGACAATATTCTCTCATTATTTGGAGAGTCAATATACCGGATGTTTCATTTAAAATCACATGCCCATGGCATCAAAAATGCTCTTTAACATATCTACCATGCAGGTATTTTGGTGGCTGAGAAAACATGAACAAAACAACATGGGTAATAGGCCTAAATAAAACTTTTTTCTCCAAAAAAAGGACAAAGTACAGAACCTTCTGCTTGGCTGTGTCCCAATTCCAGGGCGACGTCCTTTGTCTACAAAGTGTGTCTTTCGTAGACTGCGTAGGCTAAAGAAAGCTTTGTTAAAAGAGAAGGTCTGGTCTACAGAGGATGTGCGTCACCAGCTGTTCCTTCACTTACCCTTGTGTCATGAAGCGCTGCTCCTGTTTCGCCTAGAAACATAGACAGCTGGCTGCATCTGACATTCGGTACACAGCTAGTAGAAATGATGCCAGAAAGTTAAATTTTTCTGTAGTCCATCCAGGTCCTGCAGCAACAACAGTGATTCCTTTCTCAGCTAAACAGGGCCTGGGATACTTTCTGTGTATGACATGAACATGAACTGAAAATCGAGCTGTTAACAGTAGAAGCCTTGGATCTAGCTGGTTAGCCCCAGTGGCCTTTTTAGGATCATTTGAACAGAACATTCATCACTTCAGTATTTGAAAAAAAGTTCAAGGAGAATGTCTGAGAGTCCAAGTTACCAGTCCGACAAGCTGCACGAAGATTTTGTAACATTTATCAAAATGTTTTCAGTAACATTTTATTGTGCTTGGAAACTTTGAGTCCATTAGATTGCATTGGCACTGTTTGACCTTCTTTAACCGACTGTATTACAAAATATTGAACATAAAATAAAACCACAGCAAACCTCCAAGAGCCATGATGCAGAGAAATGAAATCTAAGCCAAACATTGTAACAGCTTGACATCTTGCATACAGTGTTACAGTGGGGGGAGGCACTTCGCGAGTTCCATCTTCTCCAAGCCAATAGTGGCGCCGGACATCTTCCACTAGCGAATCGGATGTACGAGTCCATTAATTGTCCGTGAATCACTACTCAGCTACATCTTCGGATTGCCAATCAAATGCGGTGATCTCCATCTTTCGCGTCCCGGAATCCAGTTTTGCAACGACCAATGACAAGAGGATCGCTGTCTTTGAAGTCCGGCCCCGGAGTTAGATTGGTGGGAGTGAACCCGATCGAGTCAATGTAAAACATCTTCCGCTTTATGTCTCTGAATTTGGCGGAATTAACGTCATATCTGTGTAACATATAACTAACATTAAATAAGTAAGGTTGCATTATATTGTTTAATATTAAATACGTGAAACGTATCAGGTTTTGCAAAATAAACTGGCTGTTAAGAGTTCTACCTCAGATATGTTCTGTGGGCTGAGGCGTTGTCTTCAGACGGTGAGATTTTTAATAATCTGAAGGCAGTCTTATCACCAAGGCACATTTGTAGAGTCGTATATTGCATTGTTTATCTGGAATATGATGTTGTTGGCCAGGATTGTGTGTGCAATCTTTTCTTCCTCCGTCTGATAAAAACTGATCCTCTTAAACGCCCACTGAGGCGCTGTGACCATAGATACCTAATGTGTATCAATTTAAAATGACACACACACACACACACAGACACACAGACACAAAACTGTTCCTGATATGAGATGTACAATCACACTTCTTACCTAAGTGTTACACTCGTCTCTTTTATGCCCAAACACACACACACACAACACAAACACACATATTTCAATTAGCTGCACCTGCTCGAACGCTACCTCATTTGAAAAGAGGTTTCTTGTCCTTCATGTTGAAAAGATCTACTCTCCATTTGACCTTTCAGCCAGCTCAAAGCAACAGCTATTAAATCCCATTAGCAACAATATTTGGATGAAGGACTCTGATTAAAATGCAGAGGTAGGATTTTTGCCAACTACTCTTACTCTGAAATCTCCAATACGTAGCCTTGAGACAAGACAACTGATTGAGTGTATAAAAACATCCAACACAAATGTGAACAAACTCCTTTGTTCAACTCATTAAACATGGGTACGTCTTGATGATTATTGCATTTTGATGTAATTCTGATTAATGCCGTATTCTTCACCGAACCATCTGTTCGGTTTGTTGTGTGATCAACACGTTGTGTGATCTTTAAAGAGACTTTGATTGAAGGTGACTGTGCGAGGAGACATGCAGTTCCTTCCATACAGGTGTCCAATAGATTTTCAGAGAAATGTTTCCACTGAATCCAGTGAGTCATTGCTGCATGAAGCCGCTGCCGTGAAATGTGTTTTTAAGAGAGAACTACTTCTATCTTCGTAATTAATATCTGCCTCAAGGCGACTTGTTCGATACAAACAGAGAAAGGCATTGATGCATACCAATGTGCTGCAATCCCAGTACGGGAACATTCTCTCTTTGGTCAAAACACACATTTATTTGATTGAGTATAGTCTTCAAATTAAAAACGGCGCCATAAATATTTTGTCTTGATATATTTTTGAGTGAACTCTATTGGAACTGAATTTATTTACACATTTATAGTATAATATTACCATTCCAGAAATTGAAAACATGAAAGGGTATTAAAATGGATCCGGAGACAAAGAACATGATTTATCAAACTATCTTTGATTTATATGAATAAAAAATGTATTCACTGGCAGATTCTGGGAACCCTTTGCACAATTTAGTGGTGATATTCTTGCTTGGCTTGTAGCCTCCTAATTCCCTAACGGTAATGAGTGTTCAGTATGTCTTTTGAAGAAGTAACAAAATCATTCAACCATTTGCATTTAGATAATCAAAATGGTGTATCAGCGCCACGTAACGACGATCCCTTCACGTCAAAAGCAGACTCTTTCTCACTCTCCGTGCGTCTTACAATGACCTCTTGAGTCTGGATGTGGAGGGCTGCCCGTTGATGCCGATGTTTATACCCACTTGTGGCGATGGGGTTCTCATAGCAACCGCTCCCACTGCTGTATGACAACGGTGTGCGTTCTAACCCCAACCACAGAATATCCCTGTCCTTAACTATTTGGTTATTTTAACAAACATAGAAAAAAGCTCAACCAGTAACAGCAGTAAAATATAACCAATGTACAGTGTCTGCCAAAACAGAAAGCCGTCTTCACCATAAAGGTCTGGACTCATTGCAAATGAAAAACTCATGGCTGCAAGCAGGAATCGATCACTCGCCTTCTGCTATAAATTCCAGTGTTGGTTGGACCCAACCACCACACCAAGCCTGCCTACTAATGTGGAGTTTCCTGCTACATGCGGATGTCAAAGGCCAAAAAGCCCAAAGGCTGCCTTGTGTCTGTAGGTGTAATATGAAACGGGTGAGTATGAGATGATATCTCAAGTGCTGGGAGTTGTTATTCGACATGGGAGGGGGGTGAAAAAGCGTTGTTCATATTTCATAGGAAAATCAAGGAAAATTGACATTGAAAACTCTTTCAAAAGCATTAATACTTTAAGCACCAACCAGCTGTAAAAAGTTATAAGTTTACTTCTTGGGGAATTAAGCACCACAAGGGAGGTCACATCTGCCGCTGCCATCCCATGTTCCACTCTGAGCATATGCCACCTAATAGCCATAAATTCCAAATTAAGCAAACTAGATTTGACTGAGCAAATCGGAAGCACAGCATATCTCTTTAACCAGAGGACACTGCTGTAGAGACTGAATGCAAATCTAGCTGAAGGCTGGAGTGCAACATCTTATCTGAGAAGCATTAGCACACATAATTTCAAGCGCCAATTTATTTGCCTCTGAACATTTGGAGGGAAAAAAAAAAACTGTGAGAGCAATAATCTTTTGTGTGGCAAAAGAGTGAGCTAATGTGATGAACAATTATCAGCCTGAAGCAAAGGTCTTTGTGTGTGTGTGTGTGTGTGTGTGTGGGTGTGGAAGATGTGCCAGTGCATTTGCCTTTAACACCAAAGAGTTCCAAATAAGGTACAGACGATGCAGAAAGATGAACTCACATTTCATGTTTCTGACGTTAGAACTTTGAAGACGCAACAACAAAGCCGTGACAAGCGATCGTTAAAACCACCCATACAAGGACAAGAGCAAATCTTTTTAATAATAGCCTTTTTTATTTGAACTTTTCATCTTTTTTTTTCAGATAGATCACAATGAACACAGCCTTTAGACAATAGCAGTTGAAATAATCCATTACAAATGAATGTCTCTGGTCTTTTCACCAGTTGCCCGTTGTAGCGTGGAGCCCTATGCTATCAGTGTGGGTTTGGGGGTGAGGGGATGACACGGACAAACATTGGGTGCTTGTTTTAACCGACCAAAATGACATATTGTCTATGTGTGTGTGTGTGTGTGTGTGTGTGTGTGTGTGTGAGAGAAGAAGTCTGAGACTGTTTGCACCTGCGTTAGTGTGAGAGAGTCCAGCGGCGGTAAGCCTCAGTCAAAGAGGCCTTTTCTTCGTCACTTGGTAATACCAACAGTCTCAAGTGGGCAAAATAACCCACTCTACATTTGAGTAATGCACTGCTCACCGTGAATGATTCCAACAGTATGCAATTAGACAGTAATGAGAGGCCTTACATTATGCTCGATCTCCAACTATGTGCTGACCTCAGCAGCAGGCTCTGCTCTATTAGACAGCAAATAGACTGAGAGAGGGGCCATGGCTTTAAAGAACACCGTCCATCCACAGGACCCAGCTCATTTGCTGCCCACAGTTTGCAAGTGCGCAGACAGCGGCTGGGCCAGGGGAACACCATTAGAGGGGACAGCACTGAACTGTTATGGTAACTGTTTGAGGCAGCCAGACTGTGAATAAAAGACGGGATCCTGAAATCACCTCTTTACTCATTTTCAATTAGCGCCCTGATAAAACAGGGGCATGCGGGTTTAATTTAAGGTGGAATTAAATTCATGGTACACAGGTAAACAAAATTAAACGGCAAGAGAGGAATTGTTTTGTCAAAAAATAATAAGGACATGAAAGCAAATAAAGCACATGCAAACACAGTGGAGAGAATGTTTGATCCACCATGACGACTGAGCACAATGAGATAAGAAGAAAATAAACCCTGAAGAAGAGTCTGGAAGTGTCCCATTTGTCTGAGTAGTGTTTTTCCCTCTCTTTCAGCCTTTATTTAGCTTTAAGGGGCAATACAAATAGATGAAGGCAGTGTGTTGCTGAAGTGCCGGGGTGTTTGGTGTGTCTGTGCATACATGTGTAACCGCAATTTTCTCCAGGTCAAAATTGAATTGCAGACTTTAAACAGCACATCTTGACTGTTTCCAATTTTTTTTTTTTTTTTTATGGCATGAAAGTCACACATAGTTGATTTATCCGGATGTATCCGAGCTATAAGAAAAAAACACATTTATAAATAACTGAATGTAAAATGTATTCCTCTTACTTCAAATCTTCAAATCCATATCAAAACACAACCTCTGCCATCTCCCAGGGAAAAGAGCAAGGATAAACTGAAATCAAATACTTTACAGACGAAAGACAGGGAGGAAAAGTCAAGAGTTACTTTGCTCCTTGGAGGCAAGAAAGCAAACAGCTGAAGAGGAGAAAGGAAAGCAAAGAAATAGTGAAATAAAAAAGATGGTAAATAGGCAAAGGATATAGAAGAAGGGTAGAATGACAGGAGGATTTCCAAACACGTATTGGGATTAAGAACGAGAGGCAGAAGCGGGAAATAAAAAAAAACTGAGATGTGACTTGTGTCTGCAAGTTAGAATGTATTATCGCTGCTGCCCAAACTGAAATACTCTAATAGAGTGAACACAGCGGGAGCCGGATGAATGTACAATAAGTTACTGTTCCCTCTCATGGATGCATCTTACATATATTTGTGGTCACATTTTCCAAAACACATCTAGTCTAAAGCCTACTTTCAGCGTATTGTACTGTCAGAGAATATTAGAAAAAGCACCTCCCATTATTATTTCAGAGAGCGGCCAAAATGTGCCAAGATTTTCAAAAAATAAATGTCTGTGTCATTATTTTAAGAAAGCCTGAAAGTGAAGACACTTGGTTATATATATATACCATGTCCCTTAACAGTGACATCGAATCCAGAGTAACCTCGGTTTGAATTTCAGATGTCAAGTGTCTTTGCAAAGTACGAGAAGTGTAACATGTATTGAGAAGGAGTACATACATAAACAACACAGACTGCTGAAAAGGAACCTCTTTTGGTCCTTTATAGAAAATGCACATTCTGGTGGACCAGGGCTTCATAAGCAGTCACAAGCTCCACAGATACAAGAAGCTCTCCGCAGAGACAGTAAGGCAGTTTTATGATCACCAAGAAAGCCACTCCACTTTCCATATGGCAGGTTTCTTTCTTCTTTTTTTTTTTTTTCTTTTTGGAAAGAAAGTAAGAACATAATGAACACAATATACGCATACTAGTTATTGTTAAAGAAAATAGCTGCCCTGTAAAAATCTGCTCAGTAAAAATATTCAAACTGCTATCTTGTGGTTGTTGCTTTTTGTTTGTTGGTTTGTATTCTAAATCAGCTGGCTCATTAAGCTTTCAACAGTTATTGTACGTGATCCAGCTGGATCTCGGGGTAAAAAGAGGCGACGTCTCAAAAGCACTGAAGCCAGCCTGCAAAGATGCAGAGTAGAGAGGGAGGAAAAAAAAAAAACACCAACAGAAACCCAAACTAAAGCAAACTCACAGAGTTCGACAGCTACTAAGGCAACTTTTGCCAAATACAATATAAGCCCATTTATATTGCAACACAACTATATATTAATTTAATAAAATACACAATATAGCTTTTGTACACATAACAATTTGGCTCAAATGCACAGAAATTGCAGTAAAATCAATAAAAAATATGTCAATCTTTTGATGTGGACACATCTAAATTGGATACATTTACACATACAATGATATTATGTATAGTGATAATGTGAAGGGACATTTTCTTATATTTCTTGGATGTTTGTCATCGAAACAATGGCAGAGTCCTTTGCAGTTAATACCCAGCTCTCGAGCTTTAACTAGAGGACACGTTTTAGTGAGATTCCTCTTTCTTTTTTTTTAACCTTATAAAATGTATAAATATTTTGTTAATATTTGGACACTATACATTGATTCATACATATAGTTATCTATATAATTATATAGATATCATCTTTTCACAGTTGAGCAAAAATGTCCCTTTTTATACAACTTGTGATTGCCTTAAGGCGTATCGTCACACACATGGTAATTCACTGTACACAGGGGACTGAAAGCTGATGATGTACATGTATAAGACAATTACACAGATGGACTATGGCGTGTATGCATTACTGTGTGTGTGTGTGTGTTGGTGTGTGTGTGTGTGTGTATAGGGTCAGCGTGTGTGTGCGCAAGGTGTAGAGCACATGTGACTACGCTTGTCAGCAACATGAATGTTTAAATAGAAGCGTGAGACAGACACAGCTTACACATGTGGCTACAAATGACAGGTGAAACATGGTTACACTGTTATTAATTTTCCATCAGAAGAACATTTAGTCCACTCCAACCCCGAAGTCCGTACACAACCCCCTGCGAACAATCCCCTGATTTACCAATCTCTTCATGTTCTGATACAGGATTCATCACACATTAAACATCTATATTAAAGTCAGAAAAGATAAGGTTGTTCTTTTACTGATCCAAATAGATTCAAATTTTGTTTCTCTTCACATAGATTGTCATGTCTGACCATAAATAGTCCTTTCTTGTTCAGTGTCTATAGCCATCACACACAACAGAAATTCTCCATACGGACAATAAGATATGTAGGATTTCACGAGAGACCATGAAAACACATTTATGAGCTGGTGGGCACTTAGATAACAGCTTGCAAGGTGCCAGAGGCATAAACCTCTGCAGTTTGCTTAAGAATCCAAAACAAAAAGAATTTATAAAGTCAGCAGAATTCAGATGTTTGTTGCACAGTTCCTTTTTTGTTGGTAGGGATCTAAGCATCAAAATTGCTGCTAAGTGACCGACATAATTCATGTTCCCATTTTCTGTTCTGTGTCGGTACTTTTCAACGACAAATACAGTGAAAAGAGCTCCTATCATGAGAGCAAATGAACATTTTTGTTTTTGTTTTGGTGACAGTTTTGGCATGAGAGTTCTTGGAATCAAATCCTGTTCCTCTCTCTATCTCCCAACTTCTTCTTGCCGAAGTCCTTCATGTCACTTCCTGAGTGTGCCAGTGGTCTCACTTCCTCTGCAGTCCTGCAATAGTTTGTCGATGTCTCTCACCACCTGGTCCGCATCCATTCCGTCGCGGTGGTTCTCCACGTGCTCCAGGACACACTCCATTTCCCCTGATGTCTCTTGGCTGATCCTGGAGCGGGCCTCAGCGAGCACCTTGGCCACTGGGTCTGAGGGAGGCAATGATGGGTAGGCCCCCTGGTCCCTGGTTTGTTTGTTTGGTGACAGGTACTGACCGTCAGGAGGTCCGTAATGGCCAGAGCAGGTGGCAGGAGGAGGCTTGCCTTCAGCCCCATCAGCTGGGCTTTTGACTGAGGAGCAAGGAGATGCAGTGGAGCAGCCCTTGGTTGGACTGCCGGAAGCTGAGGGGACCTCTTGGAGCAGTGGGCTGAGGGCACGTTTTGCCTTCAGGTATGGCTTGACGTTTGCAACAAGGATGGTGTGATCACGCCTCTCTTTGCCAAATGTACAGAATGTCTTTTTGCCATTGGGGTTGACAGTCTCGTAGGTCTCTGTTTCAGGCATGGTTTCCATTCCTGCTGGCACAAACATATTGTTGCGATAATCAACGCCCTCTGCCTGGTTTCCTCCGGCTGGGAACTGGGGCATCCAGCAGCGGTCAGAATGACCCAGCACACGGCACTCTTCTGTACAATTCACACAATCCTCATCTGCAGATAGAAAGAAAAGAAGGGGGTGGATGGAGAAAAAAGTAATATATATGTCAGTAGGGTGCATATAATGATAAAATTATAAAACCACATAACAGACGGGTCATATAACAGAAGTGTTAAGACTAAATTGAGCCGGTTTGGAGGTAAAGCAAAACCTAGTAGAATTATGAGTCAGCTAAAGATCTCCCATCCCAAAGTCACATAAATGCATCCACACACACATGCATGCAAACACCTTTCCAAGGGACTAGGGGGACACCTGCTAGCATTTTCCAAAGCTCTGATCAAGGAGATGGCAGAGCATGCAGAGGAGATGGGGATGAAGTGAGAGAAAAACAACAACAGTTGAGGTTTGGCAAAGGCATAGTGCCTTTATCATAAATTCATGTCAGTGGGCTTTGAAGCCCTCCCTAGACAGAGGGCCCTTGCCAAATGGCTTGTGTTTCTTCCCTGTGTGTTTGTGCCTGTTTATTTGTGTGCTTCTTGTTGGCGTTGGTGTGTATACGAGTGTGTATGTGAATTCCCCACTTTCATCTCTATCAGAAGGATGCACACTCTGGCTGATTATGGGAGTGTTCATGCCTGTGTCAAACGAATCCAGAACTTGGTTAAAAAAAAAAAAAAAAAACACAAAGAGAAAAGGGGAGCATGTTTTTTTTTTTCTCCTCTCGGGCATGAAGTGAGAAATTTAGAAAAATAAGGAGCATCTGTTATCCAACAAATGGACAATTCCACTGGCCAGGTTGGATGAGAACCAAAGAGGATGCACAGCAAGACAGTGTCATAACCCTTCAGAATAAATGAATGAAATTGATTCGGATTTCTTGCTTTCTCATCATAATATCCGATAATGCAGTAAATGGTAAATTACATCAGCCTACATATTGTAAACTCTACAAGGCACAGGCTGGACAAAATCTAGAAACCAATCACACACAAGCATTTTACACAGCTCTCCAGTAAATTCCAAATGTTTCTTGCAGGCTTCTAAACAAATGGAGCAGCTCAGACAAATCTGCATGTTGGTTTTGAGATCGGGAAACATTTCTGCCTATTTGTGTAGCCAAAAGCTGCAGACAAGCACCACGACTTCTTACATTATTGCAAAGCCACACACATGCTTGTGTGTGGAAATACACTCTTATTAGATCAAAACAAGGTGAATGGTATGCTGGTTATCTACAGCCTTTCTGGGATCACGTTAAATTAACTAAATTGACAAGACAGAGGGTAATAAATGAAGTAATAAAGACATTCAGAAGAACACCCACTGCCATGAAACAATCTTAACAGAGAATGTGGAATGGCAATATTGTTCCCCGTCCACCAAATAAAAGAAATATTTAGCCGATAAAATGCTGCATTAAACTGTGCACTTCCTGTGATTCGCTCGGATTTCAATTTTGATTTCCAAACATGTTTGATACTTACTGACTGTAATGTGGAAGGAAGGAATCGTGATGGACTAATGAGCAGAAACACCCAAGACAATGAGACGGAGCTGACCATGACGCGTCACTAAACGGATGGTGTGTTAGTTTTGGGCAGTGGGTAACACGCTCTATAAATCATGCTGATTGAGTCCTTCCCTTGGAAATGCCACTGAGTGGTCGGGGGCTCTGCATCTTGACCAAATCATCTGTTGTATGCATTCTTGAAATTAAAATAACTCCTCTGCCTGTGCTGTATTTTTACACTTATTCAAGATTCTGAAACATCAGGCCATCACATTAAATGCTTTCAACTGAGGCTACTCTGGGCTTTGCAGCATATCCACTATTATTCTGAAAACAATGTGTGAATAAACAGGCATTAGTGTTAGAAAGCCTTAAAGCCATCCCATCAACTCCATTATACAATGTACGGACCTTTGCAGCAATTGGAGAAAAGCAGCTTTGAAGACCACAAACTTGGGACTAATACAATCTTTCGTTGATGCGAGTGAGCGAGCAGAGTGGATGTGCTTCAGTGCACTTGGCTAGGCTGTCTTTCCTGTGTTGCGGGTCAGCAGCCTGGATTCCTCAGAGACTGTCCTCTAAAGCGTTAGAGATAAGCTTAACACTTCACAAATGTTTGAAGAAGCCAAACGGCATTGGCAAAGAGAGCCTGACATTTCCCATGTTGAGGCAGTCATCTGAGGAGGAAATAAGGTTGGCTGGGAAAGGAAGGCCATTTTGAGATAGACAACATCTGAATGCTGCGTGAGTGTGCGAGTACATCTGCAAGTGCTGCGAAGGCTTGTGTGTGTGTGTGCGTGTCAAAGAACAATGATAGATAACATGGTCAAATGCTTGTACATAAATAATGAACCTTTCCAAGCAGACTCTGCTATTACTGTAATCAATCAGCGAGCCACAAAATAAAGACACAACAACTAAGTAAGCTCAAACAGCAGGACAACCACGGCCTCTCACACACAGCTTGAACGCATTCCTGCCCAACACCCTTCAAATTGCCCCAACATCTCTTCATGCTCTCAGAGGTGATTGTCCATTCACAGTGTTCATATTAAAGCATAAATAATCCATGCGGACATATTACACTGTATTTAGTTGAAGGAAAACCTTTGATAGATTATTCATGTCTCAGCTGCAAGTTCAACCTTGAGGCATTCTCCTCATATATGTGGCAAATAATATGACATATGAGAACAAAGGTGACATTCAAAGCCCCCTCCCTGTCTCTTCCCCTGTCTCCACCGGCTCCATGGCCCTGGTCAGACATGGCATTAACATGTGTCTGAGGTGATCTGATCACACGTGGACGAGTGAACGCACACATTTGGAACCAGAATCTTGCAGCCGTGATACAAGGTAACGCCCAGCTCAATTGCGAGCGACTAACTCTCAGTCTTACAGTTTGAATCAGACACCTATGGGAATATAAAGCGAGCTCTATGTACAATTTCCCTTTCTTATGTACAATTTCCCTTTTTATAGCATCAAATAAGAATTTAAAACCAAAACTCATCAGAAGAAAAACACTTGAGCTACATCCGTGTGATGAGAACGACCTGAAATAACATTCAGCGTATACTTTGAATCGTAAGTTCGGCCATTTTTTTGACCTATACTGCAACTCCACTGTCAGTGAGCTCTCCCTGTCTATCAGTTTATATATCTACGGCAAAACCCATAGAGAATCATGACAAGTGTGTCAGACATCTTGTGGGATTTGGTTTGCCTAGAAGACACCAAGGAATAGAACAGCACTAGTCAGTTGTTTTGATTTCCTCTTCTTCTCCTTTTGAATTCCCAGCAGATTCGACACGGGCAAGTTCATCCCCTGCCTTGTGATGGTAGAAAACGATGCATGTGGTCTTTGCAAATGGAAATGATGTACATGTTTATTTGCATATAGAGCGAGGAAGCCATATCTGATCACAAGAGGGCACTCAACACGCATATGGACATGCATGTTAATGCCAGGTCTGAACAGGGCCAATATGAGAGGCAACACGAGCCTCCACCAAGGACAAATGTGCCTGTGAAGATTTAACTGCGAGGGACGGACTCCCTTCCTCCCATAGCGCGGTCTGTGCTCCAAATAAATTACACAAATAGATTGATAAAACGATTATCGCTGAATGACTGATAGAATGATGATGAGTTTCGTATCACGAGGTGTTGATCTGTAGTCCCTTTGATGTGTTTTTATCGGCTAGTTTTTAAATAAGTACGTTTTAATCGTATCTCATCGTTTCAAAAACATAGTCATTCAATCTCATCTTACATATAAAGATTTATATAAAAGGACAGTACGTCTTATCGCCTCACTGACAAGGTTAATCTATTTAAAAGATGACTAAATCATAAGACATCAGAAGAGGAGGCGAGGCAAAATCTAGCTTCTATCACAACAAAGGTGTCACTGAGACACTGATCATATTTCTTAGTCACAAGGCCGCTGATGTTCTCATCTTTGCAGCCCTATTGTAGACACTTGACCTGAATCCCTGATTGAAATCGTATTTTTATTACACCTCTATTGAAAATGAAAAAAAAAAAATTGTTTAATTAACGCCACACAATCTTTGGTACTTGTGGATGTTTTAACAGCAGGGTTAATTGGCTCGCCGTACAGCAGAATAATAGGACCGGATAACGTTGGATTATACGGGACGGATACTCAGTTATCTTAAAAAGACGCCACGCTGCTCCAGCGCATCTTTAAGCAACAGCAAAAAGAACATTCATTGTCTAAGAACCTCAACTGACGCCGCGATACCGCTGGAAGAGGAGGTAAATTATCCTGCGTCATGAGTGTTGTTTGTCAGCAGCAGCTCAGAATAAACACGGTGATGGTAAAAGCAATTACAATTAAAAACATTTCAAAATAGGGATAGAAATGTGGCAGCAAATGGAGCTACTAATGAGGCAGAGCAAAAACAGGCGTAATACATAAAATAAACAATAATCCATGGTATTGGAATACAGGGAAGGTCTTTACATGAGGAAGGGACGAGGAAGAACCTGTGATGAGGAAGTCTTGGGTCCTAATAAAAGAGATGACTTAAGTATAATTCATATATAACATATAATATAAGTGGCCACAGCATTTTTAGAATAATCATTTTCATAACCTCAATTAATAATTTTAACAAACAATTTGAATCAAGACCTAAAACATTAGAAAACAATGCCAACATGACAGGTTTGGATCTACTGTGTTGCTTGTTCATAAATGTTATTTATGAGCTATGACCTCCCCTGATATAAAGAAAACTAACTAACGAACCACAAAAGGGACCGAAACAAAAGAATCAATTTTTCTTTGACTTCAGTTCCCCATAATTGAAAGAGAGGTTGGTGAAGTGTCTTTCTTCTGGAGGATAAAGATTCTGATATGCAGCGTCATCCGCTCTGCTTTCTGTTGGCCGAGTGTCCCTGAGGTCAAGATCTAGTGCACTGAGGCTGCAGTGGATTTAAAAAAAAAAAACCAAGAGGTTATTATTGGCAACTCATTTTTCAACAGGCCCTTATGTAATGCTCCTTGAAGCCACGTGCACGTGCAGATTCAACAACACACACACAACAACAACAGATGAGGCGAGCCTACTATCACAAATCAGAGCAGACTTCGCCGTAAAATGTAAAGATGGAACGATGTTAAAAAAAACAATATGAAACATGCGAGTCGAAGACAAAACTTGACTGTACAACAACACGGTCTGTTCCGATACCGGCGGCCTCATCTTATCACCATCTCATATCATGAGAGTATCAGTATCAGCGAAACCTCAGGCAGCCATCTGAGCAGTACAGCAATTCTTCTCCTCAGCCATAAAGGCCGCTTATCTCTCTCCAAATTATAGAGAGTTCCCCCTGTTTTCCTTCAAGAAAAAAAAGTATTTTACTAAATCAACACTTAATTAACCAGCGCCGGGGGCCGCGTTGAATCACACGGAGCTCTTCTTCGACACACTTTAATAGGAAGTAGCTTGTCACCGCTCTGATCAAGTTTATTTCTGCTCCCCTGGATTTCATTTCTCAAACTTTTAAGAGTGGAAGGTTCTCCGTGCGGTGCGTGAAGGATGTGCACCTCGACCTGCGAGTGTTAAAGTGTGTCCGTGTGTTAGTGTGTGTCATAAAACACGGCGTTATTTCCCTAAACATATCTCCCTCCAGATGCCTGCCCCCCTGGCGCTACATGCCCATCCCTCCTCGCGTTATTACCCATCCCTGTGATTAATGTCCCTCTGTCACACACTGCGGAGGGGGGATAACCAAGAGAGACTTGTATACACAGGCTATTGATAGTAAAAGCAGCAGCGGCAAGCTGAACATAGCAGAACTGAAAATAACTGATAGGAAGCTTAAACACTGAAATAGTCCGCCAGAAACTTTAAAGTTAGGATCACAAATCAACAGAAAAAAAAAAGGGCCAATTATTTCAACATTATGCAGTAAGAGCTACAAAAGTAACCCAAATGCAGAGTGATTGAAGTCGGTGTGTGCGTGTGGAGTTGTTGTGTTCTGGTGAAAATCCCCGAACCAACCGAGGCCGGACAGGAGGACTGGCAGCTGACAAATTGCGCAGAGCATCTGTGACAGACCACGACTGCACCTGTTCACCTGAGGGAGCTCACAGAGTGTGTTAACTTGTGCATGTATGTGTTATTGTGTGTTTAATCTCCCTGCCTACTGTTATCTCGCCCAGCTGATCCGTGCAGCCCCCCCTCTCCTTTTGTTCTCAGCCTATCAGGGTGGCTAAATATTTAAACTGCACAGATGAGAGAGCCTCTGCTCTCCGACTAAGCCTAATGTTCGGTAAATATGACGTCTCAGGGAGCCAATCCGCCGAACATCAGCAGTCAGAAAGTGCGTTTAAAAACTGCACGGAGACGGTCACATTCGGCTTCACTGTGAATCCTGGGGCTTTAAAACAGTTTATGCACCAGCTATTCACTGTGGAAATAGACGTTACGCCTGCAACTTTTAGAAATTGTGAGAAATAATGAACAACTGTTTTACGGTACCAACTACCATTTCCAATCGCACCGGCCCCCCGATGTTAGTTTATGTTTATAGCGAAATCCCAATGTCAGAGTCCTCATCACATCACATGTAGGGCAAGTGGAGTTCTTTCTCCTTGCACAGCGTTATCGTGGGTTAAAACGGGGACGTTAGTCAAGTGCATCACTGCATCTGATAAACAGCACTGCTGGGAAAGCAGGTTTTTCTCTACAGTTGGTCGGTTTGTTTTGTCAACATGTATTCAAGAGGTTGGAGAACAACAGTGCTTCAAAAGGAACTGCTGCTTTTGTGTTTTGGTGCTTAGCGACCTGTTTTAAGAAGCTTACTGCTGTTATGCTTGAAACGTACTAACTAAAGTCCATCTTTTTTCTTTTCTGTTGAGACGATCCTTATTAAGGATTATTTATCATCCCTTGCACCGAGGGCCAAGATCCATATACTGTATGTGGATGTATCCAAAGGACAATAATAGTATTATATAACATGATGCATTGTTGGTTAACAGCATGCAGTTTCTAATGTAAAGCACTACTTAGTTTGCTGTGTGTTGCTGTCTTGGATCTGTGGGTGGCCCAGCACAAAGAGAAGGATACATCTTTTCAGTGTAATAGCTTTTTTCGCAGTGGGTGGCGGTACAATACCATTACATAGCAGGATATGCTCGGCAGCAGTCGTGGGGGGGGGGCGGCGGTTGGCGATGCTGAGACTCAAGGACATAGATCTCAGGATCAAACATGTCCTCTCTTCAGGTGTTCCCTCACAAACCGCAGGCGCCTCCATCGGCTAATGCCTGGCTAAGTTGTTCAAACAGTACCACGAGGAGTGAGTCTTTATGAATAGGAGAGAGGGATCAAAACCCAAGAGGTGGAGGAAGAGGAGAGGGAACTCATATTCAAACAAAAACAAACACAAAGCCTAATCAATGATGAGCAAGCAGAGCTGTGTGCTGTGGGTGGTGAGAAAGGTCCGTGGGTTGGAGACATGAGGGGTATCTGGACGGAGCCCTGTTCATGTTCTCAAACAGCACATTTACTTTCACACAGACCTGCAAAGAGGCCTTTGAAACGGGGTCCTTGTAAATGAAATGTTGTTTGCAAATTACCTGCTGGGTTACATCCAAGCTGCGGTATTTGTATATTTTTGAGTTTGAGGTTAAATTTATTCTTGTGATTTTGTTCTTTTAATGAACCTCTCACCGTTTCTTTCTTATCTGTTGACAATCACACAGCAGACTGGAAGCAAACAGGTTCAACGGTAAGGAACGGCCATGGGAACCTTTCCAAGGCCAAAAAAGGTCTGAGAAAAGGCAAACCGATGCTTTTATCTGCACCTACATCTGCCAGGTATGACAACAATGAGAAGATTCCCACTGCTGTGTTGGAACAAGCTGTTCAGTGTTCTTCATTGAGCCGCTTTCATTGCCGGAGTCGGAGCAACAGACTATGAGAGAACTATCACTATGAGTTCTGACTAATTTTGCGTTGGGGTCATTCAGCAGCTCAAAGCGTGGATCTGCTCACAGAGGCACAATAAATATTGCAAGGGCAGAGTCAAAGAGGATTTCTTCTTCAGCCATTTCAAATATCTAAGCCTTTTTTCAACTTATTTTTTCAGACCTATGATTCAAATTTCCTCTGGCTATAGTTCACTCCTGAACTCCCCTTTTCTCTCACTCATGTGTCCTAATGGTGGGGCAAACTTCAGCAGAACAACAAGTACAATTACTTTGTAATGTATTCACTCAATGACCAAATACATTGTTCATTAATGTACTCAGACAGACAGAAAGACCCCCAGGAACTAAAATACAACAGAACTCATCAGACAACAAAGAATACATAGACAGACATGAGGGCAGCAGTCAGTCGATAGATTGGCGAAGTCTAAATTACATAATATAAAAAGGCCAAAACGGGATTGTGACACAGTGTCTTATGTGTAATTATCGAACATAAAATAAGTACAAGTGCAAGCAGAACAAGTGTGCTGCACAGCCTCGTCTTTAATGGGATTAGGTGGTGTTGTCTGAGACAGACGAGCAGGAACAAAGGCAGCAAAGAGCTACAGGTCAACAATCCTGCTACCTTTACCTGGAGAGAGACATGGAGGGGGAACGACGGGTGGCAAGGAGACAAGAATGGGATTTATTAGAAGATGAGGCGAGAAGCGTGGTGAATCAGTGGCTAATCCTCCGTTTCCTCTAAGCCTGTGTAATTAGGACATGGGGGATTGCACCGTGACAGGGGATGCTTCTGGACCGCCTTGCGCTTTTTTCTTCACTTTTGTTTATTCCTTCCCTCTTTTGCCTGGGTTCATGCCAGTTTGTCGGCTAAATATAGCAAGTTTATGTGCCGTCTTTGTCTTTGTTGTATGAGCATTTCAGCATGTTGACTCATGAGGAACATAAACAGACGCAGCATGCCTGCACAATCTTATATCTCTATTTGCTACGACTGACTGACTGGCTGACTGTATGCAGATGTGAATGGGGGTGTCGTTTCTGTTGCTGCAGTGGTTGCAGCGGGACACTTACAGAGTGCATTTGGGCATGTATGTGGGAAATAAATGTGCTGTTTCAGTCAAATAACACCCTCTTCACTCGCATACCTACATACACAAACAAATAAACGCAACAGGATTCAAGGGTGCCTGTTACCAAAGAGTCTTAGGAGAGCGCAGTCAGACCAGAAAGGCTGATCAGCAGCCTCCTGTCTGTTAATAGCTGCTATCTGCTTCCTTCCCCCAGTAGAAAAGGGTCGCCTTGGCCCATTTTGAGAGAGAGAGAGGGAGGGAGGGAGAGAGAGAGAGAAAAGAAAGGGGAGGGAATTTTAAATAAAAAAGTCATTAGAGAAATCCTGTTTCCACCCAAGGAGAAATCTGACTTCAAACAACCTCTAACAGAAAGAATGAAGGGCAACCTTTTGTTCCTAATTTACAAAGGGGTGTATTTTGATTTTTGACTCTCTAAAAAAACATTTCATCCACAGTAAATTAATGATGGATTTCAACACTAGATGTCAGGGATCTCTTAAGAAAATTAGATTTAGTGCCTGAAAATGTGGCTGTATCCTGATATCTGTCATTTACACACATTTACAATAGCTGAGGCTTCACTCCGACGATCCATACAGAACCAGATCCACTACACATCGTACAATCCTGTCACATGTGTTGAATTAAATCACTCTCTTTTATTCTCCCTCCCTGTCTGCCACTCGGTTTGTCACTCTCTTTTGAACAAAAGGATTTGAACAACTCTGGGTGTCATGGCTTTGTGCAAGTAATCATCCCCATGTGTACTGCTTTAGCAGGATTAGGTAGAGTGCTTCTGATTCTCTCTCTCTCTCAATAGTCATCATTGTAATATAACACC
>CAAKHC010013398.1:24998-40648 GCA_901007825.1 Macroramphosus scolopax
AATATAACACCACATAGACAAATACAGTTGCATAATATTTTTCTTGATTCATCATAATGACATATATCATAAATCACCGTGAGCATGTTAAGCTTGAGCCTAATGTGTGAATCATTAAAATAAGCCGGTATGTAGTGTAGCGAGACGTCAAGGTAATAGTGACAATATCACCGTTTATGAATGAATTCAAATAATCCAATAAAACAGAATGAAATACGATTCTGTGAAACTCAAAACAGACGTGAAATATGTCCAGAGGACCTACATGATCTTACATGATCGACTTTTTCCTCTACTTCGACTAGGTGGATCATAAAAAGTTGGGAATTCCACTGTGGTGTTGGTATTATAATTCCTTTAAGTGCACTAAGATAAATGTAAATAAGCCCACGTTGCATGTAGTTTCTGTGCATGCAACATAAGATTCTATCAAATTGACCAACTGTCAAATTCGTAGTCCAAACTACAAAATCAATAGGGGGCAATATGTGACCGGTCAGTTGGGGTCTCAGTTCAATAAGCTACCTTTATGAGCTATTCGGTGAAGGAGGTCAAGTAAGACTCTAGATTCTGGACTCAACAACAGACGACGCACGGTACAGTTGTGGAGAAGGAACTTAGCCAGCAGGTGAGCCTCTCAATTTACCAGTCGATTTTACGTCCCTACCCTCAGGTATGGACTCAACCTTTGGAAAGTGACTTAAATTAAATCGATGATAAAAGCGGGCGGAACGAGTTTCCTCCATAGGGTGGCTGGGCTTAGCCTTGGAGACAGGGTGAGGAGTTCAGATATCACCCTCTGCTACTTGTTGCTGAGCTACAAAGTGATATTACGAGATGGGACGGACCATGGCGAGCTGGTCAGCAAACTTATATACAGCGCCCTGAATTTATAATAATAATAATATGTAACATTTTTAAGTAAAAAAGTTAACCATGTATTTGGTAAAAGTCAAATAACTGTATTTTCCTATGTCAAATGCAAAATACCAAATAAAACAGTCTCATTGCTTATTGTAAAAAGAATAAATTCCTCAGCTTGACCGCCTGTTTGACAGTCTGATACATTTTCCAAAAGCGGTAAAACATTTTAAAACACTGCAGAGCTCCCTGCAATAACACATGGTAGCACCCTGCTCAAAATCCAACCCTCAGCACGTCCCAAAGAGACTAATATGTGCAATAAGAAACCTGTACACTTTAGCATGTAGGCACTTGATCAATTGTGCCAATGAACAGCAGTGTAGCTCCCCTAAGGATATTGGCGGGAGCTGAACAGAGGCTAAGTGGAAAGGTGGAGTCGATCGGGTTGGCTTTCTCAGCCCCGGGGTGTAACACATTTAGAGAGCACACATTTTGGATGTATTAGCCACAGCATGCTCTGCCAACCTCTCCTCTATTTCAGCTGCACCTCCTCCTCCGCCTATCGCCATCTGTCAGTCACCACAATCTGCACTCTATTCAAGACTGTGGAACATGCCTGGTGTTTCAGCGACATTGCTTTAGCATTGATGTTCCTCTGTGCTCCAGCCAAATTGGTGTTTGCCGTCTAGACACTGGTTGCTTGCGTCTCTGTATGAATAAACATACTCACACACTAACACTCTTACTCGTCTGTTTATAAGTATGATTAGATTAAAAGACACGTACTGAAATGCAATAACTGTCTATTAGTCTACCCATCGGGGGGTGATAATCATTTCAAATAGAAATGCGTTTTCCATCTCACTATCTAATTTATACTTTCTTTGCCGCTCCATCTGTTTCACTCCTGAAAGTGGTGAGCAACACGAGCACGAGGCTTTAGAACAGGCTGGGTTCAAGTCCGGGGCACTGCAATACAAATATGAATACAAACAAATGTAAAGCAATAAATACTTTTGCTTGTGATAAAGAAAAGAAAAAAGGCTAGAAGACCCCAAATGTACGCACTGAATTTGAAGGTGTGAAAAACAACTCCCCCCAATCCACGCTGCCCAACTCTATGTGGTGGTTTGAGATTAGGGTCAAAGATTAGAAGGCTTACACAAGATAAGAATGGGATTAAAAGAGATCAGAGATGTAAAATTACAGATCAGAGAACTGGTGAAAACACACCTGAATTGTAAACAAACTCCTAACACGGCAGCCACCTGGAATGCTGGACAATCTGAGCAACATGGGGGCGGTGGGGGGGCCCCAAAAAAATAAAACAATGTATTTCTGACAAATAGGAAATGAATATTACGGAGGCAGCATCTGATATTCCAGAGAGGGATTCAGTGCACATCAAAGGCTGCCTCTGCAGTAAGTCTGTTAGATTTGGGATTAATGGACTCCAGAGGGGCCTGCCGCACGTACGCACTCACTCATGCACGCACGCACACGCACACACACACACAAACAAACAAACTTGTACACAAAATCCACTGCACAACTCTGCCCGATAAGATTCACAACCCAGTCTAGCACAGCACTGCAGTGCAGGGTATATCTATTCTAGTACTCTCTACTATAAGTTCTCACTGCAGCATGACACTGTGTTACAACATTTCCATAATAAGTCACAACAGTTAGTGTTACTTCATCACATCCCGATGAATTTTAGATTTACAGTCTCCACCAAAACAGCACAGACACTTTCCAGCCGTGTCTCTTAGATCGTTTGCACAAGTTATTAATTCACAGGTCAAATAATGACACACAAGCCCGGAAACAAGCCCGTGCATGTTTGTATGCACACACAGCCATAGATTGCCTCCAAGCTCCGATGAGTTCATGCAAATTACAACAGTGCACATTCTGCTGGCAAGGCTCAGCTGTCCTCTGATGCATTTTGAGGAAAACACGACAAATTGAAGAAACTCGCAGTGAATCTAGCTCGTTTAATCTCAACAGACAGAGAGACATCCTAATCCCAACCCTGACTGTCTTTCCAGCCCAATGCTCAAGCCTCTACCCATTCTGCCACCCCCCCCTCCCGCATACCCTGCCCCCGGGGCTAAAACCACAGGTGTGAGCAAATGAAAACCACTGGGTGGAAAATGCTCGTTGACAGCATTCTGGTGTGTTTGCGATTGGTCAGTGAACAATGAGGTAGTTTCCTGAACCACTTGTCGTGCTGATGGAACAGCTGGACACCAGCACCAGACAAGGATCAGGGTGGAAAGAGACCACGGAGAACAACAGGGAACTTAAAGCTAAAATGAGATTGAGCAGAGCTTAAGCTCACTGTCATTCCGTGAACTGTGAGTCGGACAAGGACAGAAAACGTGACGAAAAAGCTAAACAAATCTAAGCCCCGAGATAATGCTCAACATTTCCAATGCATCTTTTAAAGTTCAAACTAAAATTGTGTGTAACATAACTTCCGTAGGATTTTCTTGTTCAGCTTGATCCATTTAATTTACCAGTTCAAAGCTTGCTGGAAGAACTTGGCTATCAACTATGTTAGATATGTTGAATTCTCTTGTGTCTGCCTGGATCCAGCAACCACCAGTCTTTTTCTGGCTCACTCTAATGTCTCCTTTTCTTTTAAGCAACAATATGAAAACACACAAATATACTACGCTTACACGAACAAGTCTGAACCCAGATTCCCCGAAACCTCGTCTCATCCTCACGATCATCCTGAGCAGCATTATCACAATCTGGGAACTAGATTAACCCCCCGGCTCAAAACTTCATCCTCTTTGATTCCCACTTGGGAGCGGATCTCAATCACCTTTTGTGGACAGATGGACAATTGTTTTCAGAATATCACCACCGAATGAGCATCACGCTATCTAGGTTGCTTCCTCCAGCAATCAAAATCCTGCAGTGTTTTTAAGATCCCATAATATCAGTAAGTTTTCTATACTATACTATAGCAGGTGTAGCTGCAGACGGTTGAATGAATTAAACATTGTGTGCTGCCTTGTAAAAATGTACATGCACCAACTCATGTTTAACATTATAAACTTTACTTGAAAGTATGTTCATCAAAGGAGTAGTGTTCTACTGCGAAAACCTGTTACACATACTCATCTATAATACATGCAACTATCACACTGTGTAACCAAGAGAAAAGGTGCAGATAGCCATACGAGCCGTTTGAAGATCCCTCCCACTGCAAGCCTACCAAATCTCCATAATAGATCTTTGTTGTGGTTTGAGGTGGGGTGGTGAGGTCAGCTGTTAATTGGCTGTGGGTAATTACAGATGAATCTTAAGCTTGATGACATTGCCCATGGGGCTTTGGAGACCTGCCTTGCAACTAATGCACCACGGAGATTACTGCAAGGTCCAGAACATTACACAACTCGCAGTCATGCAAACGGAAGCACTAATTAAAAGTCCTTCTTGTAAATTGAACCTGGTTCACTTCTCGTCAGGCCGCCTTTTTAGGCCTTACTTTAGTATGATTTATTCAGTGGTTGAGACTATATTTAGGTTGTTTTCTTTTTACACATGTATTATCCAATCACTCCATCTTTGCCCCCCATGCCTTTTGATTCAAGTCTTCACACTCAGCATTCCTTCTACCATTCCATGTTTTCGCCAGTAGCCATGAGGGTGTTTTTCCCCTCTGTGAGGCTGCTACCCAGAGAAGGGAGGCAGCGCAGGGGACAATAGCACTCACCCAATTAAAGCTGTGTTGGCCTCGCAATTCCTCAAGGTATTGCCATGTGACAGTTTAATTAACCAAGCCCCTTATCTTAATTTAGCAGGATCAAAAAGTAACAAACTGAGGTTATCAGAGAAAAACATTTTCAGTCGCCATCCTCACATCCTGTTGCAGACACACACACATTCTCCCTCTCAATCTTTATCACTATGAAAGACGTACTGTACAGGCATATTTAATGGTATTCATACAGCTGGCTCGCTGTGACTGGCATGCATATTCATATACAGGAATACTGTCCAAAACATCACTATTTATAGTGCGAATGTTTAAGCACATCTTCAGTATAGCTTTAGGGGAGGCCTAATGACAGTCTTTCCGTGCAACCACAGTGTTTGCGAGTATGGCCATGAATGTGTGTCTGACTAGGGGGCGGGAGTGTCTTATCAGGGTATGTGTTTATGTTGACAGCCTTTTCTTCTGAATCTGAAATGACGTTTCGGTGACAGCAGGGATCCAGACCCCGTGCTCCTTAAGCCATCTCCCATGGAGCCCGCCTGCTGTCCTATCCCCCTTCCTCCATTCATCCATTGATCCATCCATTCAACCATCCACCCGTGAGCCGATCCTTCTCATCAGTTCATCTGATGATTTGATTATTTCAATCCATTTGTGTTGGTAGTTATTGTATACATGTTGGTTTTTACATTTCTAATCGTGACTTCCACTGAAATTGCATAAACAAATTACCCCTCTTTGCTTCAGCCTTTCTTCCTCTTCAAAACACCCCATTTTCTGCAGCACTGCGGGCTGTGTATGAAAGGACATTACCAGATATGGTTGAAACGAGAGGTCCTGATTCCTTGGACAGGCCAGGCCCATTGATCTCTCCGGGTCCTGATGCAGTGTAACATGGGGAAACAATGCCCCAGGGCACCACAAATATCCCTTCACATCAGCAATACTGGACGAAAATTGTCTCTTACAGATTCAGTGGAAGTTGTGCTAAATTCACTGTCCTGGATTTGTTTTATTTGGCCCTCGGCCTCCCCAGACAAAGCTGACCAAGTCTGCTGGATTGTAACCGCCTTCATCAAATAGTAGTTCTTTGTAATTAATAATGTTACTCCAATAATAAATAACGGAGCGTTCTCCTCCTCACCAGTCTGCATACAAATAACATGATGTCACACGTTTTTGTGTTCACTGCATGTGCCATTTTCAAACATTGCATGCAAGGGATGCACCAATATTTCCTTTTTAATCCTGAGGAGGGTGGATGGCGTTCAAATGCCCTGCATCAACTTCAACAGTCATATACTTGGTCACGTGCGGTCACAAGTTTTATTTTAGCATTTTTGTTTGCAACACTTTATATTGACAAATGAGTCAGTTCTTAGTGAACAGAAAATTGTCCATCCCAGTGGCGTTTTACACATGCTTACCTATTCATTTGACTGTATAATTACTTGAAGTGGCCTAATCAAGTACCTTTTAGTATTGGCTTAATGCAGTCCATGAGCAGTATGTGTCATATTCGCTGTTACATAAGCAAGTTATACAATAACAACCCAACAAGCTAATTGAATCAATACATAAGTGATGAAGTGTGAATCTGAAAGGTTGATATAAATGTGTATTACTAATGCACAGAATTATAAGGAGGGAAAAGCATCAACACATATGTAAAACGCTGTGCCGAATATCTAGAATTTCACTCAAACACTTACTCAACACACACAAATGTGTATGCACAAATACCCAGCTGTCCATGGACAGAGGACAGATGGCCACGGAGTGGCTCTGGTCCAGGAAGTGACGATGTTCTGTATCATTATAATCTCCTCCGTAGTATTCTCCCTACTGCTGTGCTGGACAACATGTTTCACCCACTGAGAGCAGATACCGGAACAGCTCTTCTGCTGCTCTGTCACACGTTGTTTTTGAGATGCGCTGTGACAACCCAACTGAATTATTTTTAAGTGTTCTGCATTTAACCTTTAGAACATTGTAAATACATGGGCATTATTCACAAAATGCCCTTAATGCAGCAAAGCAACATGAGGAATGACAGCATAAATGCACAGCAGCACTCTGCTGTAAGTCTTATCCAATCAGCCCTCTGCAGATCAGCCTGGGTTTGCTCACGAGAGCCGTTCCTGTCAGTCATTCGGTGTAACCGGCTTCAAAACCGCTCATTTCAATTCATTGTTCGGTGTGTTCTTTTCAGTAAAAGCTACGAGCGGGAAAAAATGCAGGAACATCAACGCTTTCTGAATGAAGAACCACAGTGTCTATCTTTAAATATCTTGGCAGCATCAAACACTGTGATAACATCCTAATTGTGTAGGCTGTAATCACAAATAAGTGAGCTTTTCAGAGGCCTGGACTCCATCGCCATGGGGCCCCGCCACACGATTCTAATTAATTTCATTTATAGGATGGACGGCACATTTACAAGGTTGTTGTTCATGTGATTACAAAGAGCACAACTGGGAGCAGAAACGTGTGCCATGATGGAGCTGATGGATTCTGAGGCTGAAAAAATTCTTCTTTTTTTTTGCTTAAATGCTTACCAATATGAAAATACACTGAACGCGCCGGATGATAATGTAGGTCCCTCCGAGTGTTTACAGCAAGCAAGTCTGTGTGCATGTTTAATCTATAAACATGAAATATGCAAACTAATCAAACCACCTAGACTCACATCCTGGGCTCTATTACACACAAATGATGCATGAAAACAAATTAATCTGCAAGTGAGGCACATGACAAAAACTCACGACTGCTGTATTTACCAAACATATAATATGCAGAGAATTTACTGCTGGCAGCGAATGAAACTTCAAAAGTATGTCGGGTGAGTGACTAACTTTAAATCTCCATGACGTTTAGTTAAATCTCACGCTAAGTACCACAGTGCAATAAATGAAATGTTCAGAGCATTTAATGTTTCTATGTGTTTTTCAGTGTAATATGAATATATAAGTGAGGATAAACTTCGATTAAGTGGGGAGAAAAAGCTCTGCAGCTGTGAGCATTACGGGGCAAAAAGAAGCACTCTAAATGGGATCTAACACTGATTTATCTTGGATGAGAAGTCCAATCATGCAATTATGCGAGGTTGTAACGGTGCTTACAGTGAAATAAGACATATTTTTGCTCATTTGCCTCCATAAACATGCCATAATTATTCACTGCAGTGACCAGGGTGAAGGGATAATGTCAGAGATTTATAGCTCAAGTGGTAAGAGTGTGAGATATTCATCAATCCCTTCCAAAACTGTGGTGCCACAGTACTTGATAAAGGCTTCACTGGCTGAATGAGAATCAGGGGGTGAGCCGCCAGGCAGACGGGCCGAGGTTTAGAGGTGAAATTACACCCCACAGCCAGCCTAGCCCAGTTTCACACACACTAAGCACAAGAGGGAGGACACGAGAATGGACATTACCCTTCATGGACCACAATCATAACAATGGAGTTTAAAGAAACTTTGTGTATTAAAGAAAATAGACTAATCCCTTTAAATCTTCCATAATGAGAGAGAAGAAATCCTAAGACTATGATATCTCCCCTCCCTTCACCCCACAAGATTTTAGGCTTTCCACAGGATTCCAGTAGCTTAGCTGCAAATCGCCTCACTGCTGTGTGATACCACCATATCCTCTAAGAACGGGGTGAGCACACGATCTGGCACATGTGTACGGGCACACTATTTGATTGTGAGCGATGCATCCTGGAGAAGTCCAGATTGCTGATGGTTTTCATTTTCCCCACCAGGAAAGTAGCTGTGTGTGATCCTGCCATGAATCAGGCTATCAGCCCGGCCAGGGACACACCATGGACAGCTGAGAAGATGAGAATGAGGAAAAGATGAAAGGCTCAAAGACAAATCCTCTCTGTCCAAGGGCTTGCACAAACAGTAGGAAGAACCATGAGCATCTGGATGCTGTGTTCTGCTGTTGCTTGTTTTTCTAACCTACTCCCCAAGGCCATGTTTTAGACTTTGAAGGTAGTCTCAGACTGGAGCACAACAGATTCAAACTAACTCTAATTTTCAATCACATTATTGCTCCCAAACCAAAGCAGCTGAGATTGCCTAAGAGGGGCTCTGCAACACATCAAGTCCTGCTAATGCTGCTCCGAGAAGGATGACAGGAAGGAAGCACTTACATGTCAGCACAGAAACAACACGTGTAAACACACTCCATTGGCCTCAGTTAATCATGTTTAAACAGACAGACGTGATAGCATCACATGAAACCAGGACTCCCCCATATGCTACCTGTTTGGAGTCATGTTTGTTAACTGACTAATTAGAATGCTTCCACATGCATCTCTCTGAGCAGATGTTTGTCTATTAACCTGGAGAACAATTACTTTTTCATTTAACCAATAATTTCCCATCAACAATGCCCTCTCTGCACCCTAATGGAGGCTTTACAGGTTTATTGTGCCAACTTGCTAATAGGTTGAGCTTAGAAAATGTTATTGTTAGGCTGACTGTTGGAATGTATGTTTGTCAGCCGAGGTTAATTAATGTATAATTCTACTGCTGTATGATGTTTTCCTCACTAAGGACGGAGGGTTAGTTATAAACTCAATGCTGCAATAAATCTCAATAACCTGGCAAAAAGCTAGAAAAAATATCGAAAGCTTGAATAAAGAATCAAAAATATTGTAGATGATTATCACATCTACGAACACAATAATCATAACAAGTAATGAGAGGTGTGTTTTCCAGTTTAATAGTTCAGGCACTTAAATCCCTGAAAGTGGAAGTAACTCTTTTTATTTCCTTAGAATAAATGTCTAATGTCAGTTTCCCTCCACTCGGGACGTTGTTGAGTCACGGTTCTGTCGTGACTCCGTCCCACCTCCACTTCGGCTCAGAACACACTGGAAGTGATTGAAGTGGGAGAACAAGTGTATCGTCAAGTAGCCTGTCTTTCAGGCGCCAGATTTACTGTTGCTTTGTTCATTTGTTTTAGAGCTTCATTTCCGCCGTGTCCGACTTGTTTTATCTTTCTCTCCTTCGCCCGCTTGAAACTGCAACCGTCACATCATAAGCAACACTTAACGGCTGAAAGGGAACCGTAACGACGACGGCTGGATGACAATTTCAAAAGCAAAGAAAGATGTAATTAATCAAGAAGGCTGCGGTAAACCATCATCAACAATATCAAACAAGATTCCTTCTTCACCAAAACATTGTTTTGAAAAAAGCAGCTTCCCCGTTTTTTGTTTCTGGGAACAACCAGTAATCTGAGTTTACTGGGTTACGACGGGTTCAAAGGTTGCTGATGATTGACGGACAAGAAGTAGAATATTTTATTGATTGATTCAGATACTGGTAGCCAATGCAAAGATCTGAGATCTGGAGCTTTGTGTATTTTTGTTCCTGTATAACCCTGGTAAGAGCATCCTGGATCAGCTGAACTTGCTGTCTAAGACAGTCCTCTGAACCATCCGCTGCATTAGTCAAACCTGTGAGTGATGAAAGTGTGAACAAGTTTCTGAAGATACCGCCTTGACATCAAGTCTCTGATCCCAGCAATCGTAGAAGACAGACTTCTTGCTTTGCCTTAGTTTTGTAGTATCGTCACAATTTCGGTGTTGTCCCATAGTTCCCTACATTTCCATCAAAATGACACCTAGTCATTATTCCAGAACAGGACAAGGATGCTGCATTCTGAATACATATCATAAAGATTAAAATTATAGATGCGCTGTGCATCGACCCACCCTATGAAAAATATGTCTGCATTTAGCTGTCCATGAAATATGAATGATGTTGAAAGGAATGCCCTTTCCCAACAGTCAGATAAAGGTTTATTGAAGGCCAAAGGGAGCAGGATAGAGATTGCCATGGCTACAAGTGTGAAAAGGGCATCTGATCAGACTTCTGTGCGGTCAACTAATCTTGGGATTGCATGTTCTTTTTTTTTTTTATCAAAGGTTCATCCATGATTAAAATTAATTGCTATAACTAAAATGAAAAAGGAAAGACTGATTGTTAGTGCTTTAGAAAAGTAAAGTAATGCCAGTCTTTAAGATTAGGATGGCCAAATGTGTTAGTATTTAATACGGATTACAGCCTAGATCTTTAGTTTGTTTGGTCTCTGTATGGACGGGCAAACTATTACTCAACAAAACAACATAAGGACTTAATTTTCCCATTATTGTATTGAACAATTAAAGTGAACTCCCTCTTTTGATGGTCAGCCACAATTACGAGTCAGAAATTCATTACACGAAATCTCTTTTAAAAGTTCATTTTGTGCGACTTTACTAATTGAAAATGCTGATAAGAATAATAATTGTGAATTCGTTAGTTCTATCTACAAAAACAAACGCTCCTAGGCACATTTCTACATGGAAGAAGAAAGTGTCCTGTAATAACGTGACGTTACCTCAGCTTAATCAGTTTTGTACTACAAGTAGTGGCAATGATGTAAAGTTAAGATTCTCAAAAAGGCCAATAGAGAGAAATTAACTCGGAAGCCCTCGAGGGGAGAAAACCTCTATCGTACTGAATACATTAGTTCAATATACAGTATATAAAATCTTGATTAAAATAGCTCTGATTAAAACTTTGCCTGGAATCAATCAGGTAGTTTTAGCCATGCTAAGTGATCGGCTATATGGGAGTTTTAATCCACCACTTTGATCCTGACTGACGATATCCAGAGATAATAGATGGATTAATCTGATGCCATCATAAAGCCAGAATGTCCAATGCGGCCAATCAATCGACGGACCACACTCCCAAAAGCTTTACTTGTACTTTATATCTAAAAACTGATGACCAAGCTGTCCTCTCAACGTGTACGCTATCTATATCGTGAGCATGTTTGCATGATGATGCATCATGTAGCTCAAACATACAAGCCTACAGAGCAACTAGTTTACTCTCAGCCTTCCTAACACTAACAGAGACATACAGATAATATCTTTAAGATCCCTTTAAAATCACACATTTGATATATACATATAAAATCTATGAATGTATCCAGATTCATAAAGTCACAGTTGTCATGAATGTCTCACACCTACACAGAGGAATCTTTTAAATACAGGGTTTGATGACTGAAACTGTGTCCATGCTGTTCTTTTAGTATTACAAGCTCCGCTCTCGTCTCTCCCACTCATGTCTCCATTTAAAAACCAGGCAAGAGGCGGTTTGATTATCACACTGCAATCACACCTAATTAGGGTTGGTCAGCTGGTACAGTCAATCAGTATCCGTCCCTCCGCACTCCACACTCCTCCTCTTCCCTCATCCCTCTCTCTATCCATTTCCAGTAACAGCCCTATCAGTGGGTAATATCTCCCTACCCCACTGCTGCCTGTCTGTTTGTGATAGCGTCTCAGGCTCTCACACAGGCGAGCGGTGTTCTGCCAGCCACTCCGACGGAGCCAGACAAGCCCGTATCAACGGCTGTTGCAAGCATGTTGGAGCATCAATTAATCACAGATAAAAACTGACAAAATATGCATTTCATATACTTAAGCATAATTAATACATTGCTACCAATTTTGCAGGGCTAATTAATCAATTTGAGACAGAACCCTGGTGTGAACATCTCCAGATGACTTTGTCTGGAAGAAAAATACTTGTTTTTAGAAAATATAATGAATTAGAAGCATGGAAATAGGAAATTGCATCTACCAATGCCAGCTACTTGAAGTGCACATAAATACAATTGTACGGGAAAGATACCATAAAAAAAGAGAAGATTCCGGCAATTATGGAGAAGTCGTAAACCAAAACGCACACAAGGTAACAACCTGACTATAATGGCCAAGAACGGAAATGGTACTGAGTCAGTGAATGAGGCCACAGTGGTCTGGCAAGCAAGAAGAGAAAGCTACATGACGGTAATTGGGAGGACTATGTTCGGAGAGAAGAGGACTTCAGATGGGATGGAATGGGAGAGAGAGACCCATAAAGTCAATGCTAAGTGCTGAGATGTGAAGAAAATAAGCCTGCAGGAAAATGACCCCAGGGACACTGACCAATGACAAGCTCCCCTTTCCTTTTCTTTCAAAAGATAATAGATGTTCCTCCGTGCTTGCTGTTACACTTGCTTATGTGTACACAGGAAGTGGAAAGTGCAGGGATAGTGACACAGTTTTACACCACGTTTCCTTTGAAAGCTCCGGTTTCTTTTTCCTCTACTAATTTTCCTTTTACAAAGCCTCATTAATTAGCCATAAATTGCTCATGTCATTACCTGTACATGAGGGGGTCTGCTTTAAAGAATAGCAGATGGTATTGCTCTTGAGCTTAACAGGTGCAAGGGGACCATTCTGCAATTCAACTTGAGGAGGACATAAAACAGAAAGGCAGAGATTTCTCAATCGGAAATATTGTAGTTTAAGAGGCATAAGCTGTTTTTTTCTCGTAATTAATTACCACCTCAAAGTTATGTATAATTTCATAGTTTTGAGGATGCAACCTGCATCTCAATAAAGATGCACTAGAACACTCCTCATAACTTCCCTTGCACAATACTTTTCCCTGCTGCCCCTACCCTCCCCCACAGCCGAGCTAAGCCCTCATGTTATTGGCTAAACACAGCCAGCTGCAGCCAGTTAACTGTCTAATCTCACATCAATCAATTTCCCTAAACAAGGAGCAGTAGAGAAGTGGAACGAAAGTCGTGGAGGGGGAGATGGGGGGAGATGGGGGGTGTGGGGGGGGGGGGGGGGGGGGGGGGGGGGGGGGGGGGGGGGGGGGGGGGGGGTGAACACACAGCAGAGGATGAGAATAAATGGAAGCGCAGCGAAGAGTGAAAAGCAGACAGGTTACAGGCTTTTACCGAGGTTCCAGTGCCAAAGGACCTGTGTGTCTGCCGTTGCATGGGTGCGGTGTCTTGTTCGAGACCACCAAAAAGATCAAAGACAACACCCGGAAAGTGGGACAGGCAGTCTGTGGTTGGCAATAAGATGCAGGAGCAGCACACATCTGCCACCAGTATTGTATTGGGACAGGTTTTCACTGACTGAGCTGCCCAACACACTCCTAGCTCCATTTGTCATGTGTGTTCTGCGTATACATTTGATTCTTCCAGCCCCTCATGGACTATTTTATACGGGAACATTTTCCAAATGAGAAACATATGGAGATTTTTAATTAGCCAATTTCTCTTGCCAATGTGTGTGGATTTTTTCCTTCTAGAAATCAATGAAAAGGAAAAAAAAAATGCTATCTAGTCAGACATGGATATGGCAGAACAGAGTGTTGCACAAATTGTCATTGTCTTTCTGCAAGAATTAAAACAGCCCTTCTGTTCCCTGGATTAATAGCACCATTCCATAGAATTCATGTGAAATATACAGTGCTGTACTTCTGGATCCAGTGAGTGAGATACTGACTTCTTTGTGTAAAGACTTTAGTGAATTTCTTGGGGAATATCTGTTTTTCAAAGCAGGCAATTACCTACACTGAGTTTCACGACTGGTTGAAGCTAAACTGGGAATATAACATACCACTTCTGTCATTACGTCTCTTCATAACTGTGTGTAATGTTGACTTTCTTGCCTCCCCTGACCATGCACTAATCATACAAGATGGCTGGGGTGAGGAGGACTACAACAACTCATATCTGGGGAGTTATTGTTCTACACATGTCATGTGTAATCTGCCCGACCCACAGCGCTTAGAATAATTATTCATATTTAATCACCACACCACGAAGCTACATCGTTTGCTGCTCACTAAGTCATTTTCCATGTTCCATTATCAAAGTTTCAGAGACGGCTGCTCAGGCAAGGGGGACTAAATGGAGAGGCTGAAGTAGTTGGGCTTATAAAAACATAATGGGCTTGTCTGCTTTGATAAACTGAGGACGTGTGTAGAATGCACACTTACTCACACCCTCAGACACACACAGAGACACACACACACACATCAAGTCAGAAAAGTGCAGAGAACAAAGTAATGGAAAATAAAGTAGCAAAGTAGAAGTTCAGATTGTGAGCTTTCAGGCGAGTGAGGGGCTCATCTGTCCATACAAATAACTATAGCACATTTGGTTCAAGTGGGTCTCGCTGGCATCTTTCATTTCTCATGCACTTAAATTTGACCATCATGGCTCACCTTGCTCCAGAGGAGGTGGTTTAATGCCTGCAGCCTTTAACTTGAGGGCTTCCTTTGCAGACATATCACAGCAGGAGCCTTTGTTGGTGTCCTGGTCACTGTCAGCCTGGTCACTGTCACCATGTCCACTGTCTCTGAGGCTTGCTCGCTCTGGGTCTTTAAATGTCGAACTACTAGACAAATAAAAGAAGGATTAGCACGGCCCCCTGACTGTGGATTTTTTTTCAAAGCTATTTATTTTTTTTAGCGTCTGTGGAAGTTTAAAGACACAATGAAGCATTGATGAGCAACCCTGAATGCTTAAATACAAAAGGAAATTATAATAATAGGACTAAGGATGTAATAGAATGCTTCTAAAAATATCACTCAAGTAAAATCAGGCTGTAGTCCGTGATTGTATTTAATGTATTATATTGTTAATGGGTCTTAATCTAATTAAATGTCCATGACCTTCCTCTGTCCTATGACTCATTATAATGAATTCTTGGTGTGAAAACACGGTGTTGGTTCTACTGGACCTTGAGTGATAGTGGAAAGTGATCCCAACACTTACCTTTGTACAAACTGTTGTCTGCTACCCATATAATTAGGCTCATTGGGGAAATTGTCCGTCTGTGAAGGAAAAAGAAAAACATGTATGTACTGGGTGCTGCAGAAACTAGTCCTGCTGTGAAACAAGGTTTCCTAGTGACATGTGATTAATTATGCAGGAAAAAAAAAAAGGCAGAGGACAGAGTAGGGGCAAACTAAATAAAGGAGATGCGAGCACTATATTGTTGGAGGTTTGAGCATTTCATTAACCATGTGAAGTAGGCTAATTAGAGATGCAGGAATAAACCATAGAGCTGAACATGATATCTGGCGGACAACATGTAATAAATAACTGCTTGGAGAATAATCCTGAAGAGTATAAACAAAAAGGTTGCTGTCAATAGGCTGAAGGTCAGCTAAACGTCTTG
>CAAKHC010013398.1:40668-51079 GCA_901007825.1 Macroramphosus scolopax
GCAAATTGCAGCATTATTTGTGCAGGAAAAAGTACAACGTGTAAGCTCCTTCAGCAACATCTGTGTGACAAACCCTGTCATTTTCACAAAGAGATCGTAATTGTTGTGAGAGACTGGGGCTCGTACGTGTTGGAACATGTGGCATTTTCATTTGGTTGATATCAGGCGACCTCATTATACACAAGGGGGGCTTTAAAGCTCCTACATACACATTCGCACAAAGAACAATATAATATGATGTGAGCACTCCACACACTTCCAGAGTGCAGTGGAATATAAACCATAAACTGCAAGGCTCCTCAATCCTCAACACCATGTGCAGCAGTGTACTACAGACCAGATCAATCACGTTGGCACTGAGAAGTACTTTCTCTCTCTCTCAGTCCCTCTATCTATTGTTAATTATGTCAACGTATGGTACATGAGGGTTTTTAATCATGTAAATTGAGATAAAAGGTCACTGGGAGTGATTTCTGGCATTTACAGAAATACCTGACACCTTCACTAATGATGAGGAGACTAAGGCAAAAGCAATCAAATAAACAGACTTTACTGTACGCCAAGAAGAACACCGGAGGAGATGAAATAACGTGTTAATAATTTGATAAAAATAGTTTTGTTAGTTAGGAAGAAATAGAGCTTCTGCACAGCTGAAGTCGTATTCACAAGAGTAACACAAATAATTACCCTTCGTAGCGCAAAAACTGCCTCGAATTGATAGCAGTAAAATGTCATGTTTAGTGAGTAATGTCTCTTTGTGCCAGGATTTTTCACATGCACAGCTTGACTCACAGTCGATGGAGTATTTCAATGTCATCCGCGCTCTGCGGTGGCTCAGTATGAGAAGGAGCGTGTGAAGGTCACCCAGGCCACCTCAATACGTTGACCTTCCATGCTAATGCCAACGCCTTTATCGCAACCTGAACACTCTATTCCAACTCAACCTTTGCCATTACTAAAAGGAACACCTATAGAATGTACCAAAGGTTAGATGGACAAAGAAAAAAATCATGTTTGAAATTACTTGTCATGGAAATAATAACAGCCTGAGGTTTTCAAAAAGGACAGATTTAAGTCTTTATATAGTTGTGCCGCTTCTGTGTTTCATGACCAGGGACTCGTCCTTGGACATACTTTTCAATGATCAGCACAGGTAACGTTGAATATCATCAGGATTCATTTTCTAGCATCAGAAAATGGACTACTATGATCCTTACAAGATTTAATTAACTGTGTGCACCTAGAACAGTTTTCTTAATTACTTATTCTGTGTACAGATGCTTTTTCTTTATCAAAATGGACTTGAAAAAATTTGAATATTTTGAACCTTTTTTTTTTTTAAACCAGAAATAAAATAAATGCATAGTTACACTTTAAGCAGCACAATCGCTCCACCCCTTCACTTCCTACACCCTTTCCTCCAACACAAGCCAATAAAAAGCACATTATGCCACTTCATAGAAACCTCTTTCCTGCCAATTAGAGTCCAGGCTGATTTTAAGCCTCCGTCTCTTCCTGTCTGTCTCTAATGTCCAGCCCTTTCACTACAATGGGCCACTTTCCAATTAATGGATCGATAAAAACCCGTATAAGATGCTTTGTACTTTGTCAGTCCCAGTTTGCAATGAATACAGGATACTTAAGGGCAAAATGATAAATACCAGAAGGACGACCCCTACTTGTATGATCATTAAACACTGTACGATACAGCGCATACAATTATGAAGTATCATCAAGTTTGCCTTCCTATTTGCCTTCTAAACTTCAATTGAATTGACCTAAAGTGAACTGGAAGAACTAAACTGATAAACTGACCGATAGAAATGAAACAGATCAGAACTGAGGCCAACGGCAGTTTCTGGAATAGGCGAACGAGGGCCTGTCAATTATCTATATCTTATCTCTAAGCTGAAAATCACATCAAAATAATATGTGCCACCGAACTACATCAACACAATCATATGGAATAGTAGCTCTTGATATACAGCCTACAAAGCCTGCAGCCCTCAGGGTTGCTGACACCCTTCCACTGACAGCCACTGAACTTAAACGCATTAAGTGTCAAGACTTACCTGACATAAACCCGGAAACAGGATCACCTCAGTGGTCTTGCTATCATTTAACATCCACCGTGTGATCTCGTATTGCAAAAGTCATTGTGCTATAGCACGGCCCCCTTTTCTGTTAATAAACATTATGACATGTTGTGTAGGAAGAGCTTAGTTGGAGGCAAAATAAGCCCCTTACTGTGTTAGCTAAGACTAGCTAACATTAGCACGAGCTAGCACGTTTTCTTTAGCTAGACACAAAACATTAATATTTACAGAAAACACATCATTTACACAACCTGACATCAGCATTTTTGATGATCGCCTCAGTCCAGGCTATTGGTCCTATCACATTTAACTGTAAGTTAGTTAGTCATCTTCAATTTGTTTTCTGGCAGCTGGTATGCAAGAACATTTTAATTTAAACCCATTTACTTCTATTCTGGAACCAAACAATGACGGGACATTATCAGTATTTTATGTAGCCTTCTATTCTGAATTGATTCGTATTTCCCTTCCGTTTTCCTTTGTTTGCCCTCCGACTAACAGTGTGACATGTGCTCGACACATAACGTAGGTGCACTGCAGGTGTCTTTGTGCCCGGCGTTCCTGGCATGATCTCATCCAGGGTACCAAATTAGCACGAACCTCCGACGACTGCAAAATGTGAATAATTGGCTTCTAAGGACTTTCTTAAAATATGAATCTTTGAACTCAAAGGTTTAGAGAATAACTGCACTTGTTGAATAAAAAATAAACCAAGAGGTTATCGGTCAATGTACTCTGTGTGGGTATCAGCACTAGTAGCATCGAGGAAAATTTCAAAAGTATGTTGTTGGACGGAATCTTATAGAATTATGTGTAGGTTGTCCATGCAGCAAGACCTCAAAGGTCAGAGACATACTGAGTACAGTGAGGCTGAGTAAGTGTTAAAAGCTGCACTCTATTCTGTATTCCCATTGAGGCCCTAAGACTGACCAAGCAGACAGCAGGCCAATTGAGACAAATGGGACGGGTGCTATTCTACTCTGAGGCCTTGTTGGTGCATTTGTTTCTATTCTATATGGGCAGTTTGTGTGTATCTGCCTGAGTGTGTGTATCAGTGTATTTGATATTTTAGGTATGGGTGGTAAGGACGGACAAATTGCACCTTCTCTTTCACACATCATTGGATGTCTCTCTTTTATTCGCAGGAGTCCACCTCCTCCCTCTCCCTACTCTATAAGGTATGATACACGTCTTTGTCCTTTACTGTATTTCAAAACCCCAATGTTACTCACCCTGTTTGTGTGTGTGTGTGTGTGTGTGAGTGCATGTGTTTCTTCATGTCACAAGTTGCGAGCTGTTCCGAATGTAACATAACCTTGTCAGCAACCAAGGTTGGACTGCATTTTATAATCCATGTCTATGTTGTGGGTGTTTTTGGTGGTGTGCGCGTGTTACCACTAAGGGACGTCTTCTTCATTCCACTTGAAAAACTGCAAAATTAAACTGTCAAAGTCAAACTGCCTTCATTAAGATCTCAACTACAGAGCTGTAAAGTTTCAGGACTATATCTTGCACCGTTGTGACGCTATCACAGTGACAAGTCCGTCCACTGACGCATGAAAACGTTTCAATTTTGATCACACAATACCAGACACCCATTGTCACGACTGGCAGTGGTCAAAGGACAAAAAAGGACAGTGAAACAGCCAAGTGTGACGATGATAGAGGAAGTAAGTAAAAGGGCGGAGACTCAAGACAATAATTAGATAGCATTGATTACCTCGTGGCAGAGGAGCAATTGTAAGTGATCAAATCTAATTAGCTGGTCTTATACATCTTCCTGGAGATAAGAGACTCATCAATCAATGGGCTTAAGTGAACCTCAAGACATCAGAGTCCAATGCCTGCTAAATATCTTCCACTCTCTTCCAAGCAACCCATAAGAACTCTGTTCCAAGTTTCCACACAGTTTGGAAGTAACACTGATGCCGGTAAATGGAAACTAGACCTATTTCACTACAATGCACTTGTCAATCCACATGGAAACCTCACTAATTATTTAGGTGAGTACTTAATCATGTAAGCACACATTGAAATGTCATGTTATAAGATACCATAGCACTGTTTGTGTAGTGTAGTAGTGGCATATATGCTGATATGCAATTAAAGTTTAAATTAAAGCTTAAGTTAATTTTTCCTAGCTTTCAGGACCACATACTGTTCCCCGACCCCCAAACAACACAGTACGTATTGAAATGTTAATTTTCTGCAGTTACAGAGATCCTTACTAGAAATTGTTAATATGTGTGATGCATGAACTCGTATCACTGAGATATACTGTATATATATACCATCCAGCTGCAGGGGGACTTTCTATGCTTGTCTCAAAGTCTAGTACATCTTGTGCAGAATCCTGAATACAGCATAAATGCAGTATTCAGGATTAATATACTAAGTGTCATTGGAGTGGCCTATTACAGCCCACCTTTAAACTCAACATAACGTTTCATAGTTAGAATTGAATTGTCGCCTTTGTGCCAAGTTGAGGTTTACATCCAAGACTGTACAGAGTCCATAATACAAATATATAAACCAAAGTCTTTGAAGGAATGAAGAAAAAAGGCTGTAAGTGTTCTCCTTCTACTCTTGAGTGTTTTTGCAGAATATTATCATGTCAGAGTAATAGAAGCATTTGGCCTTTGACCACCAGAATCTAATCAGTTCATCCTTTAGTCTAAGTGGACGGTTCGGACAAATTTAAGCGGAAAAGCCCCGGGGCTTCCTTAGATATCGTGCTCACAAGAATTGGATGGACGAATGGACAATTTGCAGACATAAAGCCTCTGGCCACGGCTATCACCGCCGCGGAGGCACAAAATCAGCATGCAAATGACAGTTGATTAACTTAACCACACGCTGACTAGGAGGCCAAAATCATCTATAGGTGAAGAGCTAATCGGAGGGACAGAAATGAAGGGGTATACATGGCAAAGCGAGGGCTGAGGTGCTTGTGCTTGTGCTTGCTTTCATCAACTGAGATGAGACGAAAACCCGCACGGTTACTGCTACTCCATTATTCCTTTTGAGGTGCCATAGCAGGAATACATATATTTTCCTTTTATGTCGACTACTGGCGACTCTGGTCCAATTTCTTTATGTGAAAGTGTGATAACAGTATTTGCCTTTCAGAGAAACAGTTATGAAAGAGTCCATTTGCTTTTATAGAGCCTGTTCATCCTTTGTAATAATGTTTGTCATTTAATTTTTTAGACAAAATTACTTTTAAAGAAAAATGAAAGGAAAACTGGTGGATAAACATGCCAAGAGTGTGAGAGATGGTCCACAAAGTGTTGTTAAACTAGTATTTAGCCTGCCATTATCATCTTGAGAATCATCCCACGTAGAAAATAATGAAATGCAAACCTCCTTAGAGAGCATATCCTTGAACTTGCTCTTTTTTCTTCATACTCTTCTCTCTCTCTCACTTATAGTCATACAGTACAAACACACACACACACACACATATTATTAGAGATAGCCTATTTCGCATGATGCATGAAAAATCAAATGATGGGCTAAACTAAATCCTGCATAAAGAAAATGGCTTAAAAGGCTTTTCCTAATAAGCATATATTATTGCAGAATAATCTGTTTTATTTTAATCCGTCCAATGCATGCAATTGATTTATTAATGGACTGATTAAGTTATTCTCAATTGAATTATACAGCATTGCCCATAAACCACTGTGATGTTGACCAACATGCCCCCGGGTAAAGATTACAATAAGCTGCCACAATCGACACACACAAGTGAGGCTCCCTACGATGGTGATTTGTCAACATTTGTTTTTTTCTCCTAATGAAATTATACAAAAACAATTTGACTGTGACCCATTTTACTGTAGGCAGGTAGTCCGAAATCAAATTAAATTGAATGCACGATGGGTATTTCAGCCAAGACAGCCAGACCTTTGTGACAAAAAAATTCTGTATGACTCATTTTCCATTTGTCAAATAGGCGGCGATTGTTTCCTGTTTCAGAGACATTATTAGTTGGAGTATAATTTGCATAACATGCAAATGATCAAGTTTGAGACCCAGTGACTGTATGAGCAGTAGGGATGTTGCTCCGGTTCGGCCTTCTCCTGCCACGACTGAAAACATCCTAAAAAGAGGTTTTGTGCAGCAATTGATAAGTTTCTATTAACTAAGATACATTATTGAAACTTTACATTGTCTGCTCCCCAGTTCTCTGAGAATCACTAAAACATCATTTGATGTTCAACCAACTGTTCCTCTTGTAGGAGGCTGACACTGGGAACATTCCTTTAAAGGGCTGCAAACTAAATTCAAATTGCGTGAATTCATATGTCTGACCCTGTAGGTACACCTGGTTGCAATGCAATATAATGAGATGGTAGTTTCAGGCTTTGGCAGCCAATTCAAGTTGAGTAAACTACTTGAGAAGTCTTGTGTTACCACATTTAAGAAGCTGGTCTGGCCATAGAGTGAGTGAAAGGCCAAAGAGTGATAGAATTACTTAATGCTCAGTCATTCTAGTTAGTTTGAAAACGAAGGAAGAAGCAGTGAGGAGTGCAGTACGTGATCCCGGTGTAAAAGCTACAAATCATTCATTACCTGCTCATCAATAGTTATAACAGCTTTGCTGTTAGATTAAACCTTGAGTCAGCACTGACCTTGCTTCACCCTCATTAGTCCAAAGCCAAGTCAGCCCAAAAAAAAATCCAAAGCTGTCACGGAAGCAACAGGCTTATCACATTCTACATGCATGGATGAATGGAACCTTACTGAAAATAAATGGGCACAGACACATATTGAGCAAGAAGCCAACACGTAGCATCTTAAAGTTGGCACATGCTGTGCAATGCACAGTCAAACTGGTGCATATTTGCTAAAATCTGCATTCGGTATTTAACGTTAATGTCTAACCATAATGTGAACAGTGAACGTTCAGTGTTTGCTGTAATACATAAGTGTGCATGACCAATATTTTTGACAAAGTCAGCATTCAAATTTAGAAAATCAAGAGAATTTGCAACCTTGCCGTGTACAAATGGAACCCTGTCGACCTGCTTTCAGGCTGCTCAAATCACACGCGCTCGCAACACTTTCAAACTGATTTTATTAAGCACTCTTTGTACCAAATTTGACTGAAGAAACAAGCATTTATTTATTCAGCGTTGAAAGAAACCACCCACAAAATGTGTTCTAGTTTGCGGGTTAAAAGGACTGAAGCTGAGAGCTCATGAACGAAAACATTAAAGAACAAAATTATTCCATTTGAGTTGATGGGGGAAGAGCCATTCCGGGATGAAAGGATTTTTCTTATTTCCCCAAAGCCCAGAACCGAGGCCAATGCAGCTACAAACACACAAACACAGAATGCATGCACACATATGTCTACTATCAATGCATGCACAAGTGCTCGTAAACACGTGTATCTACATCCACCTGGGTTCTTCCTTTCCTTCGCTGGCTCTCTCTCTCTCTCTCTCTCTACACAAGCGCACAACACACTTACACAGCAGAACAGCAGATGGAATATGTCTTGTTTCACTTCAAGGTGACCTATCTGCTGTATATGTATCGGGTCAGTGGTGATGAGGGATCTGAGCAAAGGAGGGGCAAAGCAGGAATGGAATACGGGCAGGGGGGGTATTTTCCTTACACCTGAGCAAAAACTGCCACGATAGCTGAAAGGATAATGCTCTGTTGTGAAAGTGTTGGATGGCCGTTTCTCTCCGTCTCTTTTAAGTGTGTCTATGGTGCATTAAGAATCTGTCAGACCAGCTTTAGCATTAATCGGCTAACCCACAGTCGAAACAATCACACATAATCTCAGGCTCTAAACCCCGCTGACCTTCTCCTCAAATGCACAGATAACACCACACCCCCCCCTATCAAACCTCAGTCATTTAAGGCACGCGCATTAGATCTAGTAATTCATTCCTTCCGGCTCTTCCTCCCCATCTGATTGGTTTGTCCCACAGCAGCTCCAATGTCTCTCCACCTGGGAGTACATGGACGCAGTATGTCAACGTGACCTCAAAGAGGACACATTTGTCTGGTGGGGGGCGAGGAGAGGAGAGGAGGGGAGTAGAGTGGAGTGGAGTGGAGGGGAGAGCGGAGGAGGAGGAGCAAGATCTGCTCGGAGTTATCATTGAGCCGACGCTTCCATCGTGGTACTTCATTTATTAAGCCTGTGTGCAGATCAATATGTCAGACATATACACACTGTACTGTTGACAAGATAATCTCATCATTATGAATTTGGCTTGGGTCGTCAGTAACATGAGCAATTGCAACGCTTATCTGAGATGACAAGAGCATAGAGAAAAGAACGGGAACCCGAAAAGGAAGAGAGCGAGGAAGAGAGAGAGCGCTCTTTTTCCTTTTTATCAATGCTCAGAGCGATAGATAATGAAATTCAGTATTTCAGGACCAAATGCTGTGAAAAAATCAATAAGAAACAGAGCAAACCAGAAATTGATCTGAATGTTAAAAGGCCCCAAAAAGATTTCTCTCTAAGACATAAAGGCAGTGAGGGGCCAATTGAGTAAATCTGTGTACAACAGAAAAATGTTTGGACCGGACAAATGTACCATTCTCTGACACCGTTTACACTCACCATCGTCACTGCTACACAAGACCAGACAAAAACGGTTCACAACAAATCTTGTGTGCACACCACCACTTAGTGGGCCTTTTGTTTTGGCAATAACATCTCGGAGTGCCGACTCATTCGCTTCTGTTGCCACAAACACAAAACAGCCACTGCAGAACGCAGTGGCTGTCAATTCCCTTCAGACACACACAGGGCTTTAGACATGGGAGTCAGATTTCAAACTGTGCAACACATATAAGCAGAAACAGAAGAGACAGTGGGATTTCGTCTATGCCCACTCAGACAGACTGCACACAAGAGCATGCACACATACACTGTCAGGATTACATAAATACTGTTCAACTGGCAGATTGTATGATCCGAAAGGGGAAACTGCAATTGACGCCGGGTGGTTTTACGAGGGAAAATAAGCTTGTTTTATAGCTGTTCATTTTGACATGTAGGTAGGTGAAATCATAACTAATGAGATGGTATTCATGGCATTTCCCTCCAATCAATTAATCACATTACTGATGAAGCTGAAGAAGTGCTTAACTGCAGAAGACAAGGACACAGAGACATACGAGGAGCGAGGGCTGCATCACTTCTCTTATACTAATGAGAGAGAAGGTGAGAACAGATAAATCCTTCTTAGAACTGAGTGTTGTTTCCATAGCACATGCCTAGGGGGCACAGTGAAGGGAAAAGTGAAGCTCTTTCTGGTTGGACCAGTGCCAAGGCACAGCAGAACGAGATCCACTTTGTTTGACTTTGAAAGTGTTTGATTTACAGCTAGCCTACCCAGCTGGTGCCAGTTCAAAGAATACATCGCAGTGCCATGTATGCCTATATAGCCTTCTGTGCACTGTGTAGCTCACTTCACGCTGGTGTGAGGTTATTCCTATCTATACCCATGTATTGCTACAGCTTCAACAAACTGATGCTGGAGAGGTTAGGTCTAAAGACCCCAAGAGGGATCTAAGGGCCCTCAGGGGGCAGGCAACCCCTACAGAGAAGTCCATTCCAATCTGAGGAACCAGCAAGACCGGTGCTTCAGATCACAGCTGTTGGTATCACAGGTGTGTGGCGCTCGCACATACACACTCAACACATTGCAGCAGAATCTTCCACTGGGAAGATAATGTTTTGTTCTCTAGGTGTTGTTACCCCGGTTGACGTCAGGTTGGCTCCTTGAATGAGCACAATGCCAGCAGTACCAGGGTAAATGCCTCAGAATCTACAAGGGGCATGCACATGTTCTTTTAAGGTCACAGCCTTCTTGAATCTTTTCAGACTGGCAGTCTTTGCAGACGTTGCATATATTGAGGGATGTTTATATTCAACAAGGAAACACAGGGAAAGGATTGTCAGGTGAAAGGCACACTGATACAGCTACTTCAGGTGTGCTCTTGCGACGTGACAGAAATATGGGCAACTCCCATCGGCACCAGGGTTCAGGAAAACAAGACCAGCGTCACAAAGGAAAACAGTCACAAAAAAAGAAAAGAGACAGAGGCCATGCCCTCATTAGTCTTACCATGAATAATGGAAAAAATAATTCAAGGTCTTATTGGACTTGATTTGAAACCACTCTAAAAAGAAATCGGTCTATCACTCTTTAAACCAAGTTAGATAACAGACCTGCTGCGCAAAGAATGTCATGATATTTTAAAGTTCTGGTATCAATAAATAAGCCAGCCCAGCCCCGACGATTCACTTCCCCTCCAACAGATATGCATATCCATGCACG
>CAAKHC010013401.1:0-11153 GCA_901007825.1 Macroramphosus scolopax
CACCGTTCCACAGCTTCAAAAAACTTGAAAATTGAAACCATCTTATGGAAAGAAAGAACACTTGAACGTACATAAGAACTATGATTAAAAACCATGTTTGGGAAAAGTGTGTACATGGATTTCTTATGACCATCAGCTCTTCATCAGGCGTGATCGCTATCTTTTCGCTTCACTTTCATAGGAGCCGCGATTTCGTCCATCTGTTCCCTGTAAAAAGCCAAATCTCATCAAACTTGTAGGAAAGTGTTTGTCAGATTTTACATACAAGTTGCTTACGTACATTGAGGCATACTGTAACATGACTTTTCCCCCGGCTGCTGCAGGTATGTATCTGTCTGGACCGCTACATCGCCGTGGTGCATCCCGTACTGTTCACTGGTATTCGGGACAACAAGATCCGCATCGGCATATCCGTGGTGGTCTGGGGCCTGATCCTGGCTCACGGCCTCACCAAGAGCATCCTGGGAGTCATGAGTGTCAACGAGGTCTTCAGTGGTGTCATTCTCTTTGCCTTTGCAGTCATGGTCTTTTGCAACATCTCCGTCATCTGGGTCCTCCGCCGCTCTGTGGCGGGAAAAGAAAAGATGCACCCGGTGAAAAAGAAGGCTTTCAAGATGGTGCTGATCATCTTGGGCATCATCGTGGCAAACTACCTGCCGCCGGTGGCGCTCATGCCCTTTGTGTCCTATTACTCGTTTGTGGCATTCCGCTGTCAGATCAGCATTACCGTGTTCTCCCTCATGGATCTGAGCTGCAGCATAGAGCCTCTCGTGTACATCACGAAGATGGAGCGCATGGAAGGCGGTGGCTGTTTACTGAGTCTTGGTAAGAAGTCACATGATGCCCAGGTGTGATGAGGCCTCCCATCGATCCAATCAACACCCACTTTGAGAATTGTGTCATAAAAGGTAATTTGAAAGGTAACTATCATATTTCAATGAATAACTGGACTAATGCAGAAATGTTACACTGAAAATCGAGGCAATACAGTGCAACTACCTGATTTTAATTATTTGCACAGGCCTAAACAAAGACGATCGTTACTTTGAGTAGTAAGAATATCTATAGATATATTAAACATAGTATCTTGACAAAGATGAAGCACTCTCTATTTTGAATTAATTTCAGAGATTAAGAATAACCACCAACTATATGAGGAACAACATTTGACGTAATAAATTGACAAATGAAAAAACATGTTGATTTACTTTTTTATTGTTAAGAAAATCGGACGCAGGATTCTATTAATTGACCCAAAAAGACACTATCAAAAGGGTGATGTCAAAAATCACGTGCATATTCATTTAATAAATAATTACACAAACTAAACACCAAAACATGAAGAATGCAGGGACATACATATTATATATTATTTAGATAATGAGGGGTACTGAATGATTGGAAAATAAAACTGGTGTGAATTATATTCTCTGGGCTTCCGTCACGTTACGAGCCGGCTCGCTAAAGGAAAAGGGAACAACACACTGACCAGGTGGTAAAAGAAAAGGATTTTATTTAACAATAACTCAAATCTTCATTATCAAAACCAAATAAAAGTGTCGGAACAAAACTCAGGGCACGCAGATGCGCTAATTATTATCGTAAGTAACAAAATAGCGCTCTCCAAAACAAGAGGCAATCCACAGATCACTACGCCAAACAGCCACAGACTTTTAACAATTTTTGGATGCTACACACAATCCGTAAATCTGTCAGGGTATACACATAAGTGGCGAGCTGTTCACAATGAACCACATCTCGCCCCGTCTGTTGGGTTGGCCATGCTCTTATCTTGTCCTCTGCCAATTGCTTTATTAAACTTACGAGAAAAGTAACACACCGGATGTTCGATACCATCTACATCCGCCTGTAACAGTACCGCTCCCGCTCCTACGCCACTGGCGTCCACCTCTAGTTTAAAAGGGCGAGAGAGATCAGGAGCAACGAGCACGGCTTAATAGAGACTTCACACTCTCAAAAGCATGCTGGCACTCAGGGGTCCACACAAAATCTACACTGGGGCGAAGGAGACCGGTCAAAGGTTTGACAACAGATGAAAGATTTCGACAGAAACTTCTGTAATAACCCGCCATGCCGAAGAACCTATGAAGTGCACATCTGGTAGAAGGAATAGGACACTTCGATATGGCGGAGACCTTCCCCTCTACAGGACGCACCTGGCCTGGGCCCACTTGTCTCCCTAAATAAGTGATGGTCGCTTTTCCAAATTCACACTTTGCTAAATTTAGGGTGAGTGACGCCAGTCGTCTGAATACTTTCTCTAAAATGCTTACGTGCTCCTCCCAGGTTGTAGTGCAAACAGGCATTACAATTAGTCAGGCCGGCCAACACGGTGTTCACCAGTCTCTGGAATGTGGCCGGAGCATTGCACATGCCGAACGCCATGACGGTGTACTCTAAGAAATTGTCCGGGGTTCCGAAAGCCGAGATCTTTGAGGCACGCTCGGTCTTTAACAAGATCCTATCTTAAGGTGTCCTCTACTGGTAGTGCAGCTATAGCTTCTTGTGCTTTACCGTGAATTTTTAATTGTAACATAAGAGGCCACACATCAACCGGCCACTCTAAGGCAGAAGCAAGCTTCCCAACCATTCACGAAAGGTCGGGAAGCTGCTCTTTTCTGCTTTGAGCCTGAGCTCCCATCTGGTAGCGAGTGAGGCGTACTTTGAGTCGCGCCTCATCTCTTGACCCAGAAGTCGCGGGTGAGGGTGGATCGTACCGAGGCAGCGTAAACGGCGATTTAATCTGTCCCACTTTCCCACTGACGGGTTCACTCTGAACTTTTGAACCAGCCTCCTCACTCAGGTTCCCATCCGCATACTCGGAGGCAAGCTGTGCAGGTAACCCAATCACCTCCATCTCCACCAATCGACTCACAATTATTTCCCTGAGCTCTTTTTTCAATATTTGCTTTGGGTGAATAATCCCAAAGTATGCTGCCATTTGAACTAACTCCTCTTTTCGGCAGATTTCAATCTGTAACAAGTCACCAGAACTCTTTGGGCCGACACGCTCGCCACCACCTTCACCACAACCCCCAAAGGAGGAGACATCATCAGCTGGGTAACACGTGCTGTCATTCAGTGTCCTTCATTATTGGTAGACGGTACGTTACTGTTTAACGTCAGAGCCGGTCTAGTGTGCGATTTACAATGATCAGTATTTAATTATTAATCAGACCTACGACTCTGTTGAGAACAAATCCTTTTACTTGACACGATATTTGCTTGCCAGGTTACAAACCTGCTTGTTGTGTAGTGATCAGCGGGCCGGTGCACAGGACCCGATGATTCTGAAAGGAGAATTAAGGGTTCTCTCTCCATAGATGAGGTTTTGTTGGCTTTATCAGAATTTGACCTCCAATGTGCGCTGCAGCGGTTTACAGCCGGGTGCTTGTTGTCTGAACGACAGTCAGCAGGCCATAGATCTCTGGGGAAAAGAGGTGGACTTGTCCAGGTTGAGAGTGAGTTGCTGCCCCAAGTGAAGTACCTCAGGGTCATGATAAGACAGGCTGATGGGTGCAACATCTACAGTAATGCGGGCGCTGCACGGGTCATTTTGGTGAAGGAGCTGAGCTGGAAGGTGAAGCTCTCAATAGACCAGTTATCAGTCTGCAACTTCTGGGTAAATTTAGATTTTGGAAAGAAACGGATGAAATGAGCTAATCTTTCCTCTTTGTTTATATCATGTTCTACATCACTTGTTACTTAAGTTCCTTTACAGCTAAAATTAACGTTGAGATGAAGTTAATACTTAAGTAGCACCTAATTAGAGATAAGAAATCTACATAGAAATTTTGTTGTGTAACTGCTTCAAACTTTCCAGGCTGGCTTCAGGACCGTCCTCCGAGGTCACATAACCAGGGTAAGTGTGGTAGAAGCGGGGACGTGGTGCTTTAGCGTTGCCATCCACTTCCTCTGAGGATGAGGGGTGAAACAGAGGTATTAATTTGGAATGAGCATAGTCGAACTCAAACCCCTCAAATATGAGCGCCACTCCCCAGACACCAAGCGCCTCCTGGAGGACTCGAGACACCTTCAGGTTCGCCAGGACCAGCTCCTCGTAATCTTTCTTCTCTAGCTTGAATATATCAGAGGTCAAGGGGCGGCGTGGGATCAGCACGGTAAAACCAGGACTGTTGGGGAAAGGAGTGAGAAACGACACGTGACCCTCGTCCTCCCACACCCGCCAGTGTTTCTCCTCCCCACGAACAATACGGGAGAACAGGCCGGGGTGGGACGGATCGGCCCCCAGGAATGTCAGATTGTGCGGGGCATCAGGGATCGGGAGCTTTGCTCGAATCTTGCTTTGGATTTCTTTCAGGCTGGAGTCGCTCCATCGGGGCCCATTCTTGGAGGTGCAGTATCCTGGGTCATGGGCATTGTACTCCTCCTTTTCAGCCAGGCGGGGGGACCACTCAGCTTCCAGGCCATGCAAAGGGAGGACACAAATCTAGGGGAGCCGAGAGCAGAGTACATTTGCATACAATGACACTCCAACCAGTTAATTAAAGCATTACCATTTGCTTGCTGTGGTGCAGTTACACTGGTACCTGCAGATGAAGCCCCAGCTAATGTTCACTGTGTGACGGCCCCAGGGCCTCTGCTAGGGCTAGTGTCTGTGTTGTGTCTGTGTTGTGTCTGTGTGTTGTGTTGTGCTGTTGTTGTGTTGTGTTGTCTGTGTTTCAGTGTTCCTGGTTGGTTGGAGCTGGAGTCATTAAGGAATTGGAGTCAGCTGGCCACTGTCTCAGAGTATTTAAGTCCCGCCCCTTCCTGGCAGGAGCGGGCTTCTTTCCCCCGGCACCACGTTGTGTTCTGTTGGAGTTTTGATTTGTTGTATTGATTGATTGATGATATTATCTTGAGTTGACAGTGGCAGAATGTTTCTGTCAGTTTCTTTTGTGAAACATTACATTTGATTAACTTTGTTTAAATCTAATTCATCTTTGTTAATAAACTTCCTTTAGTTAATCCCTCGCGTGTGCTTCCCTTATTTGTTGTAGTCTCAGAGCCGGGACATAACAACTGTGACTGCACTGAATGTTTTGTTTGGATGTTCCATTGCAAACCTTCCACCGGCCCCTCGGTCACAGCGCCTGCTTGCATGACCTTGCAAATGTTGTGCTGGTTAAATAACAGAGTGCAAACTGGGAGGTCACTGCATCGACTCCATGGAAACCGAGTTGACCTACAAACTCTTAGTCTCTTAGACTGAGTAACTGAATCAACATCACCAGCTGCTTGTGAGGTAACTTTATTACTTTGACTGTGAGTAGATTAGTTACATTTAGACCATTTCAACATTAGTAAACAGAACTTGTACCTGTGTTTGCAGTTATATCTGCAGGCTATTCACTGATAGTCACAGAGATACAGCAGTCAGGCTCTAACATGTTCCTGGTAAACACACAAGGACACTCATATTTGTACATTTAGTCATTAAGCAGAAGCTCTAAGGATAACATTCAAATTGTGGACAATGTGGGGCTCGAACCCACGACCCACGTCTCGCGCTCTACTGACTGAGCCAATTGGGCCTTGTACAATTGTACGATTCACCTGTATGTATTCATTTGTTCTCATTTCTTTATAAATGCCCTTCACTGTGTTTACTATCCACTTTGCTGCTGTAAATTTTCCTGTCGTGGGACGAATAAAGGATTATCTCATCTTCTGTAATTTTATGTGTTAGCTCTACTATTACAAAGTTTAAATGCTACTGACATGTACCGGTTAATAAACTAATACTTTCATCGTAAATGTATAACATGATAAATTGGACATTGTGCAAAGTGAGTTACGTCACGTCCACCATGACAGTAGAGTTCAATATGTATAATGACTCGTTAACGTAATAAAAATGTATAAATCAAAGCTATTCAAATCTGAATGGCTTCAAAAACTTCCACTGGTATCACTGTACAGTGAAGCAGTCTAGTCATTGATATCCTCACCTGGGCGGGTGTGTCTATGTGGGGTCTGGAGACCAGTGCACACCTCCGGACGCCGAGCTTGTTGCACAGCAGCTCTGCGACAGCTCTCGCCCCCGTCAGCCAGGACAAGTACTCCTGCTCCGGCAGGTGGAAGATGCTGCCTCCCAGCCGGCCAGGTTTGCTGCTCTCCAGGACAACAGTGCCTGGCGTCCAGGGTCGGCGGTGTAGGTAGGCCACCAGGCCCTCTGACTCCCAAATGACGTGGCGGGGAATGGACGCAGACATTCTGTCGAGCCAAGCGGGAGGAGGAGAGATATCAGAAAAGATCAATACACTGAAAATACGAGTGGGGAACAAACAGAAAACAAGACAATTACCAGACATGTAATATTTTTTTTATTTACTGAAATTTCAGTTCATTTCTTATTATATATTTGTAGTTTGTCAGGAAAGCGAGGAGAATTGATGTCTGTAAAAACGCCAGCTTTTATTTTTCTAACAAATTTCGACCAAAACCTAATTTCCTAAAATATATGTGAAACCTAATAGAACATGAATATAACGCCGTGTGAAAGCGCTGGTGATCGGGAAGGTCCTTTTGTCTTATGGCAGTTAGTTAGTCTTCTTCAATTTCTGGAAACTTCTCCAGCTGTGAAACAGCCCCTGTGGTTTCCCGTCTGACTGACTCATCACCAGAGGTTACGTATTATTTTCCATGCAACTTCTTGAAAAAAAAGTTCTCTGAAACCTGATTTGATACGTCTAAATCTGCCTTTGTCTCTACTATGAACATTCATCTACTCTGAATAGGAACTAACGTAAAGAGGTCAACGTCACGTTTTTCATAAACAGAAGTTAATAACATCGAAGGAAAGTTCTGCCGAATTTACTTCTGGATCCAACCGATTTGTGGAGATTGGTTGATTATGCCAAAAAAAAAAACGTTGTACAATCCAAAATGTTCGCTCTGTCAAAAATCACGTTACTTTTTCACTCACTCATCTCTCTTACCCCCATGTCTGTGTGTGCTGTACAAACTACAAAAGGTGCAAACTAAATACCATAACTTATGTGCAAACACTGTAGGCAATAACTTACAATAACTGTAGGCAACAACTTACATACACAAACTTATGTGCAATTCCACAAACGTACTAACTTATTCATTTGTTTACTTATTACTTCACTTGTTACTTATTACTTATTTTTGTTTGGTAAATGCTCTGATTCTGATTCTGATAACACACACAAACTTAACGGACCTCGCTTACCTTCTGACAAAAAGCCTTGACAGCAGCATGAAGTGGGAGTTGGTCCTTGAACCGACCTGTCCTCGTTCACTCTGGTCGAGGACAAATGGGGCTAAAACAATTAAAGCAGCTACGCTTCGCCCAGACACGCTGATGCAAGCTGATGCAAGATTGGTACCATTCAACTAAGTTTCATAAACGATCCGCCCACCGGCGAGTCATTTCCTGGGTGTGTATGACGTGTTTCGACACGCTGTGGGTCCGTCCGAACAGAGGTTCTCAACGGGTGGATCACGACTCATTTGGTCGCAGGTGTGCGAGTGAAAAAAAAGTTGAGGGAAAAAAAGTCAAACTTGTATTTTGAAGGGCAGAATTTCCAGTGCTGCACGCGCACAAGTCGTTTGCTGTACACGTACACGCCAATGTTATCGGTCATTGAACCGATATGTAAACATGGCGAAACGCAAATACGAAGCTGAATGAATTAAATATGTATTTTCTTACATGGAGGACAAAAGAGAGGGACCAAAACATCTGTGTCAGCGAAGTGCTGGCAGAGCCCGAAGCCATCGAAAATTAAACGGCATTCAGAAACAAAACACTTCGCTTATGAAGACAAACTCGTGGAGTTCTTTCAAAGACGACTACAGGAAGTGAAGGTTGCGAACACGCCCACTAAAGGAAGTAAAAGTACTTGAGATTCATTGGCGCTTGGAAAAGCAGTTTGAAATGCTTTACCACCATCTACTGGCTAAGACTAGTTACTGCATCTCTTAGATACACAGCTTGATGTAGTTTACCTTGATGGTCTCTATTATGCTTTTCTACATTAGGTGATTAGGGCCACTTGACCTTTGGCCCTCCGTTTTAACAATAACATCCAATAAAGGTCAATGGAAGGGGGAAGCTTCTTAATTAATAAGAAAGAAACGTAAGCTACAAGTAGTAGTTCATTCTGACATGTTTACATGTAACAATTTGAGTGTTATCATTTGAGTGTCATCGAGTACCTTGTTAATTAAGATAATTAGATTCCCTCTGGTCCATTAGGGGTTTTCCTGTAATTGATTTTCCAAAATCTATGTTTTTTTTAATTTACTATGTAAATTATCAGGCTGTTACAATAAACTATGATCGCAATGTGAAGACACCAGAGGGCGCCATCGAGCCGCATGTAACAGGACAGCTTGGTAATAAATCTACCTTCTTGCAATAAAACCAGATGATGTTTGAAAAAACAATACAGTCCACATCTATCTTTAAGACTTTTTTAAAGAGGCTGGAAAATACGTCTTGTTCTTTTTCTTCTTTTTAACAGTATTCTCAGTTCATGATTCTGTGGAATGACTCAAGAAACAAACACTTTTTAGGACCCTCAGTGATATAATTCTATCCTTAACTCAAACACACACTAATGCAGCAAGCAATCCACCTTCCACATTGAAATTTATCAGCATTTAGTTATTATAATGAAATGACCCTTGAAAAGTGACAAAAATAATGTTACAGTCACTTCTTTCTTAATGCAAAACCATAACATTGTACACTGCACACTCGCCATATATTTTTGAATATTTTCAAAATTAAGTATATGTTTTCAAGGAAAATATATGAATGAGTTTCCATAAACATTGACATGAAGCTGATAGCTACTCTAAAGATGAGGATAAGGTTTGTTTTTATCTTTGAGAATATTGCTTTTATTTCCAAAGCATGGTTCTTACATGAAAGACAGCGAGTCCCAGTGAGCAAATATGCCGTCCCACTTTCAGGGAATAAATCTGTCTTCCTAATCGGCCTCTCATGACCTCTGTAATGAGGTCAGCTGTGCAGAGATCCTCCGTGGAGAGTATGAGCTGAAGACCGGCACAGTGATTCACTCAGCTGCAGAGGGTCAGAATTTAGAAGTGGAGTTTCAAGGTACCAAAATAGTTCCTGCTGTAAAGATGATTTACACCAACATCTCATTAAGATTTCTGTGTGATTGCACTCCATTATATCTTTGTATTGGACAGAAAACAGCAGGAATCAAATACTTAAGATGAGAGAAAGATTTAAGCTCAACAATAAAAAATACAAGGATGAAACAAAATAATGTTTCCGATGCAACATATTCAGTGTTCATCAATTTTCCCGGTTCACAAATGAGACAAAGCACAACACTTGAATAAAACACATAAAGTCGTTGGTTCACAATTCAAAACAGCTTCTAGCTTTCTGTATTTCAGCGGTGTAGAGCAGCGAGGTGAATAGTAAACACAGGAAAACAGGATGTGATGCAAGAAACTCATTACTTGAGCCCAGATGTCCAGTAAATGAGGAACTAAACTGAAACCAACAAGAAAGCACCCCACTCCTGGACTCATGTCTGCGTCAGAGAAACAAGGAACTGCCCCTTTATTTTCTCTCTGCTTGGACTCTTTTCCCATTATGAAGCTTTCAGCTCATTTAACGCTTTAACCACAAGGAGGTTTTAAGAGTGCAGAGCGGTCGTAACGCTCGTGAACAAGCACGCTGACGTGGCTTTAAACCTATAAAGCAGCCTTCACCTGTTCTCCACCACAGACAGCAGCAGGAGGAGCTGCTGGAGCTGCTGCTGGACCCTCTATTACCTCCTCCACCCAGAGGTCATGTTCCCACTGCTGTTAGTTAGTCTGTCTGCAGGATGACAGAAACCACAAGGCCCATTTCACAGAACTTGTTGTCCGGTCTGCAGCCCTGTAAAACGCCAACGTGTTATTTTTGACGACAGGCACAAAGGAAGAACTCACTTCACAATGTGTCCGTTGACTTTGCCAGAGGGCGTTTGAATGACCGAACGTTCAAAGGCGACACAATTCAACTATTTAACCAAAAATAGATTCAAAAAGCTCCATTAGTGACTTTCAACTGCACCAAAGATTCCATAGCTGAGTGAGACCAGACTCTTCAGGAGGGAAACTCGCTGTATTTCCGACATCAGGTGGTCCTTTATCTCACTCAATAGAAACTCCCGATGGCCTCTGCTAACTGTAATCGCCTGCTTGGCTGATGTCTGTTCTGTTGACTGTCAATCTAACGTCTGTGTGAACTCTCCTGCCTCTTACGTTCATCCCAATGAGGAACTCATTAAAGCTTTTAAACTATAAGGATTTTAAAAACTCATGAATAGAAATCATGATGCATTAATAATCCCAGATTCTGCCTCCTGTTAATAGGAGAGATTCAGAGCCGTCTTGTTGTCAGGCAGATTTTTGTTTTGGACCGGCAGGTGGCCGTTCCTACCGTTTACTGGATTTAGTCCAAAATAAGCAAACAAGCTGCACACACACACACACACACACAAAATGATGCAAAGCATCCACCACGTTGGAGCAAAAAGCTGCAGCAGTCAGATAATAGGTCGGTGCATCAGTGAAGCCAAAGCACATCATGAAGATAGAACTTGTTTTTTCCCAAAACACCTGCTTTAACACTATTTCCTTTTCCCTTCCTAGGGTGCATCATGTTGTCAATTAAAACCTGGAACAAATGATGAGTAAACACAGATGAGGGAACCTGACAGCGCTGCCAATATATATAGATACATACATAACCTCTCAGGATATAAAACCTGCAGATGTTGCAGCCACTTGCCCACCTTACCTCTGCTACGGAGGATTTCACACATCTTGCTTTCCTACTCTTCCTCTCCCTCTTTCTTTTCTCATTGGAAACACTGAGTCCTGCAGTTCAAACAGGCTCATCTAATTGTATTTGGTCACCACAAGTTACTATGCTGCCGCTAAAGAAATAGCTCTCCTAGCAAGGCTACACTTACAGGCACACACACACACACACACACACACACACACACACACACACACACACACACACAACGGAAAATGCAAACAGGTCTTGTTTCACTATTACTCTGTGTTGTTCTTTCTCTCCTGAAAGAACATCAAATATTTCTCTTCTGACATGTTTTTAG
>CAAKHC010013402.1:7159-18142 GCA_901007825.1 Macroramphosus scolopax
GGGGGGGGGGGGGGAGGGGGGGGGGGGGGGGGGGGGGGGGGGGGGGGGGGGGGGGGGGGGGGGGGGGGGGGGGGGGGGTTAGAGGGCGGAGTGGTTCAGGATACAGACCAGGGGAGTGTGTCCTGCAGTTTGAACAATCACACCCAAACTTCCCACTTCACCTCCTTCAGCCACCGGATATTCCCTGCTTTAACCTCTTGTTCCCTTTTGTGTCCTCTCTCTCTCTCTCTCTCTCTCTCTCTCTCTCTCTCTCTCTCTCTCTCTCTCTCTCTCTCTCTCTATTTCCTCTGTTTTAGCTGTTTCTTCTTTTTCCTTCCCATCAATGTTTATTTTCTGTTTCTATCTCTCTCTTCAGTCCAGCTCAACTCCATATCTGAACTGTACCTTAGTAACCTTTGATAATTACATCCAAAATAAATATGTAAATGCACTTATACTACTCCAATCAGGACGTTCATGTTACTGAGTGGTCTTAAGTTGCACATCCTATAATGTTTTCAGCTGTCTTGATTCTCTCTCTCTCTTGTATTCGATAAATATCGAATACAAAATAAATAAAATACAAAATAACTGTATGGTTTAATCTTGTAACATGTTTTCTATGAATTGTTTCCCAGTTTTCAGAATGGCTTAAATCAGTTTTTGCTCAATGAAGTCATCAAATTAACATCAAAACATTAAAATATATTTATTGCAGGAAACAGTAACATACTGTCAACTTGTAGCTGATTCTTATAACACATATCACACATCTATAGTTAAATTAATGATGGATTCCATTCATATTAAACATATTTACAATCCCTTCAGCTGTATCCCCAATAGTCTGACACCAACCAACCCAGTGTCCATGAACAGAATGAACTCAGACTGCTGCTCCTCTCTGTGTGTTAGGACAGCTCCCCCCTGTGTTCATATTCGGTACTGACACTACAATAGTAAGTATATGTGAGGAGATGATCTGTGGGTGGAGTCTCACCTCTCTGTGTTCTGCCCACAAGCACAGGTACATATTTCAAAGGCTGTAATCCAAATCCAGCAAAGCAAGTAGAGGCTCAGTGGTGGACGGGACATTGAGAGCCGGCGCTGCACTGAGAAGACAATCGACGACACAAGCAGCCAGATGTTGCTCTTAACTGGATGCATGTTGTATTTGAATGTCCTGAGGAACAATGGGACGTTTTGGGGCTGATCTGTTTCTTCTCCTTCTGATCACCACAGGGCAGGTTTATGCAGGTAAGCTGCTCCACTTCTTCTCCTAATGATGCTACATTATCTTTTAAATACAAGTTGCATTGACATAATATCAATCAGTGAGGCTCCTGTAGAAGCGTATCAAGTACTGGATGTTCTTCATGATAATAAGTGCAAATGTCTTTAAGTGAACACACTTGTCTTTCAAGTGACTTTAACAGGCGATACTGATAATATTAATGTTAGCCATGTCCGCCTTACCTGAAAGGTAAATAATAATAAAGCTTACTCTGATGATAATCCTCACTTAAAACAAGTGAGACAACACAGAATCCTGATCAAAGTGTCGCTCCATGCTCTTTTCTTAGACTGGTTTTAAATGCAATAAAGAACTTATTCCACACACCTTTAATAAATCCACACACTGCCAACCAAACACTTACTGACATCTCAACGTGTTTCCATTATTATACTACTGTTCCATCTGCCACTTCCACAGACCGGGACTCCATCAAGGTGTCTATAACTGGAGGAAGATTACTAATAAGCCAATGTTCACTGGTATCATACGAGCAGATTAGCCATAGATGGACAGACATGAGTTATACTGACAGTGGACTTATGGGCTTTATGCAGAGCGGCCTGCTGACTGAGTGCTTCTCTGTGTGTGCTGTCTCCATTACCAATAACAATACACATTTACAAACATGTCTCAGGCGGGTTTAAAGACAATATAATAATAAGATATTACAGTCGAGAAATAATGACAAATGATACCAATCGTCAGTGAACAGTGGAAATGAAAGAATAACACAAAGTGTCAAGACTCAACGGAAAAATCTAATGTTACATAACATTATAATTCAGTAGTTCATTTGCAAAATCATTTGCAATTTGCAATTTAATACAATATTCAGCCTGATTAAGTTGAAAGATTGTTATATGAATAAAGGTCTTTCTCTCATTCCGAAGTAGCTCTTGTTATTGGGACAGCAGGAGGTATTTGTAGATATTCATTTGTATTTGGTGGTTCTAATGTTTTACCTTTCCACTTGTGTGTTTAGTCACAGAGTCGAATCATATGTCTGTGCTGTTTGATCTACCCAGTGTCAGCCATCGCACACACACACACACACACACACACACACACACACACACACACACACACACACACACACACCACGCACACACACACACACGCACACGCACACACTCGCTTGGCTGACCTGCATTCGATGAACTGTTTCCACAAACGGACGTCATTTTGGCAAAGTGCTTCAATACTGCTGCTTTGTAGGGCAAATCAATTGAATTCAAGACTGTTATACTGTCAACAAATGGAGTGCTGTGCTCACTGGCCTCAATACTTAATGAAACATTACAGTTTCATATTAAGTGTTTCAACTTTGCAATGCAGGGCAGGTTTAATGTCGTCTTTTCTTATTGGTGTATTTATCTATCTGATGTCAAGTTAGCCCATCTGGAGAGTTTCATATTTGACTTGACGGTGAAATATCATATTTCCTGGTCATGAAGTAGTTTTCGTTCACACCTTTTTATGTTTATGTGTATCATGAGTTTCCAAATGTGTGTTGAAAGTTCTTCTGAGCTTTAACCAACTAATGACATTATTGCAGCTTCCAGCGCTGGTCTGCCACCCAGAAATGTTCCTAACTGTGTGATTTGGGTCGACAGCGAGGCCTAATTAGCATTAAAACCAGGTTCTTGGATGACCCGATCCAGAGTGCATTAACAGCCATTAATTGAATTCTGCAAGCAGGTGTAAAGTGCAGAGTGGAGGCACATTGACAAGAGAGTCAATACAGGAACGGGTCTGTCCTGAGTGACGGCCGTGGCTCCATTCTGACACCGTATCAGGGGGTATATATCATGTATGCATCCTTGGTTAACTGTATTACAGAGTACATCACCACAGAACAATTCACCATTACATGTTTGTAGGAGGGCCGGGAATAAATCTGAAGACGAGCAGAGCAACAACACAGACTGAAGTGTCAATACTACTGTAGAATTACATGAACAATACATTCAGTCTCTGTAAGAAACATTGTTGGATGTGACTGTGGTGCATTCAGGCGTTTGCTTTGGTGTCCAGACACTTTACGTCAGCATGTTAATGAAGTTGTTTAAAGGACTTTTGAACATAATCTTTCAATCATGTTGCTAATCAGCCCATTCAGCCTGTCAGTAGATTGTTTACTTCCTTGATGTCAGACTACTTACTGAAGCCTTGATTCCTGATGTGTCTGTTTCCACATTGCTGCAGTGTCATTCTTCGGTGACGGCTTCATTCACACGCGGACCGAGGAGACGTCCATTCAGACATTACTCCATGTACGATTTAGAACCTCTAGTTTCCAAGGGCTTCTATTTCTGGCGGCGGGCCACAGAGATTTCTTCCTGCTGGAGCTGATCTCAGGGCGCCTGCAGGTGGGTCGAGCACATGGTGTAGTAGAATGACAGCACCCCGAGTCTATTCATGGATCAACAACAAGCAAAGCAACATGTGAATTGTTCATTTTCATCGACACACATGTGATGAGTTGTATCATTTACATGTCATCATGAGGGCTGTATTCAAAGGGTCAAAGCTTTCTGGAGGCTCTCACCTCTTACAAACAAGAGGAAGTATGTATCCCTTGGGCCCTTTTAGCTCATATGTAAAGGTATTCACACAGGTTGGTGTCAGAGTGAAAACATTATAACCCCCCTGGCACTGACTTCACTTCAGAACAAGTTCCATCATGACCAATGTAAAGACAGATGAGGAGTGCTTTGCTTTGCTTTTATGTTTCTGTAATTATCTTTAAAATCACACTTAAAGGACCAGTTTGTAAGATTTTGTGAACTCTGCTGGTTGGTTGCCGCTGCCACTCACCTCACCCCTCCATCTGTACCTTTGATATTGAAACACCATATTTCTCACCACAGATCTAGTTCGTCCATCGATCAGCAATCTTACAATGCCCGTAGAAATATATCATGTAATGCATACTATTATGTGTCTTGCTTCTTTTCTTGTCACTTTGATTAAGGGTTGTGTTATGACATTTACCCCTTCACGCCTCCACTACCCCTCCTCCCCAGGTACGTCTGGACCTCGGCTCAGGTGAACGTTCACTGCACTCAGACAAGAGCATCTATCTTAATGACCTGGCATGGCACTCCATTGAGGTCTCTCACGACCGCCATAATGTCACCATGACTGTGGACCAAAACTCAGTGACCAGCCTCCGAATGCCAGGACCAGACCTGGAGCTCAGTGTGGACGGCCTATTTGTTGGCAGTGCTGCAGGGCTGTTCCATCCGTACATTGTCAATATATCCTCCGGGTTCAGAGGTTGCTTAGATGAAGCCGTTTTCAATGAACATCATCTGCTGTCCAGCCTAAGGCCACATTCCGGGTACAAGAGCATCCACGAGGTATCTCTGGGCTGCAGCTCACAGTTTTCTGCAACAGAACACGACTCTGTGAGTTTTTTCAGCTCCAGAGCTTTCATCTCCCTGCCGCCATGGGAGGTGTCACAGGAGGGGGTGTTTGAATGTGAACTGTACCCCTCTGTGAGAGAAGATGGTCTAGTCCTGTACAGCTCTGGCAAACAGGGAGGTTTTGTTGCTATTGAGATCAGAGATGGAAACCTGGTGGCGGTGGTTAAAAAAGGAGAGGGGAGGCAGACTGAGCTGCGCTCCCTGACGGACCTCCATGGCAACCTCACCTGGTATCCCATCCAGCTGCACCTGCTTCCCCACAGCATCCAGCTAAAGGTGGGCGAGGAGTTGGTGAAGGCTGACCTGCGTCTGGATCTGCTGTTCAACCAGCTCAACGGGCCACTCTTTCTGGGAGGGCTAGATGAACAAACCAGGGGTGACATGAGGCGAGCCCGGCATATTTCCACTGTGGCACGGGGTCCACTGCCTGGAAGAGGAGGATCCTTTAAAGGCTGCCTCAGAGAAATTAGGGTAAACACTCAAAGAACTGGTATCCCTCTTGCTGTTGTCACCAAGGACATCACTGTGGGCTGTAAGACTGGGCAAACTCCAGATGCAGGGACCAGCACCAGTCCAACAAATCAACCCGAGTTTGATATCACAACCACTCAATCAATTAACAACAGCAGTGACAGAATGAAGAATTCAAGCTTCCTGTTGCTGACAAAGCTTGAGGTGGCGGAGGGAAGTCGAGCACCACTGGAGCCCAAACATATAAAGGTAGGTTCTAATCTATCACTGTCACTAACTAACATTTTAAATGAATGGCAGCTAACACAAGTTTTCACATATCAGCATCTATATATTGAAGCCTGTGTTCGTTCACTTCCAGGTGAATCTTGATTTCCGAAAATTGGGCATGCATCCATCCCAGTTGATGTTCCACATTGAGGAGCAGCCTGTTCACGGCCAGCTACACCTGGCTACAGACCCTGATGGCAAGACCACCGCAATGGGAGCGGAGGACAAGAACCGGACGTTCAGTATGCTCGACTTATGGCAGGGCCGAGTGATGTACGTTCACAGTGGGTCAGAGGACCAGCATGACTTCTTCATGTTTTCCATCTTCTCCAGCAATAAGAAGGAGCTTCCCGTGTCTCTAAATGGCAACCCCCTACACCGATTTGATATCAGCATCAGACCTGTTAATGATGCGCCTGTGCTTAGCCTGCCAGAAGGAAACATTTTCACCGTGCTAGAGACGTCAAAGAGACAGGTAGGTACTGCAGGAGGCCAGGAGGGTTTGGGTGTTAGGAAGCATGAGAGAACGAAAATGAAAACAACTGCAATGTCCCCCAGCTGACAACAGATGTGCTGAGAGTGCTGGACCCCGACAGCAGTCCTGCAGACCTTGTGTTCAGCTCCCTGGGAAACCTCAACACTGAGGCCGGACACCTCGAGCACCGGGATTACCCCAGCAGGTTTGTGCCATGACTTGCTGCACAAAGATTCTTACAGCTAGTCAAGGAGGAGGACCGGAGAAGAGGCGGCGTCGCTGTCAGAGATTTGCTATAGCTGAGTTTGTAAAATGACAAGATAATACGTTTACTAGCTAAACCCATAGATATCCAGGGATCAGGATTATATAATTTAATCTGAACAAATCAGTAACTTTGGCTCCCCTTCTGATTCCCTCTGCAAAGACCAGGAGACAAAAGCATTCATCCACTCCGACCCCTATTTCCCTTCGCTTTTAGCAAAGTTGAAAACCGACCGATTCATCTTTCCGAGAGCTTCAATGAGCCTCAGGTTTGGTCAGTGTGAGCCGTCACTACATCCCTTTACCGGGAACAGAAGAACAGCCGAATGAACGTAGGGAATTGATTAGTCTGACCACTGCACGGTTCTGCAGCCCATTAAATGAACAGGATTGCATCTATTTTCCAGGGCCATTAACTCGTTCTCTCTGCCCGATCTGGAGGAGGGTAAGATCGGCTTCGTGCACGCTGGGGTCGCCACCTCCAGGCTGGCCTTCAGGGTCAGCGACGGGCAGAAGGTCAGTGATGGTTTTAATTAGAGAAAAACACAACGAATCTGTGACTCGTTTAGTTTAACTTTGTAATTGTTTTACTTCAACGTAGATTTATTTCTTCTTTGTTCAGATGAGCAACACAGTCGTTTTGAGGATCATGGCGGTGAAGCTCGAGCACAAACTGGTGAATAACACGGGACTGGAGGTGAACCAAGGCGCCACTTCGGTCATCACCAACCATCATCTCGCAGTGCAGGTGAACTTGGTTGATCAGGCAGTGGAAATCCGCTATGATGTCACAGAGTTGCCACGATACGGCGAACTCCAACGTTTGCATTCAAGCGGCGAATGGAAACGGACGACTTTCTTCTCTCAGAAACTGCTGGAAAAAGAACGGATCCGATACGTCAGCACTCACCTCGGAGCTCAGACCCAGAGCAACGTCACCGACTACTTCAAATGTAAAGTCAGCGTTGGCTCGCTTGCAACTGAGGAGGTTGTTTTCCGCATCGTGGTCCACTGGATCCACTTCAAGGTCACAAGAAGCAAGATGGAGGTCAACGTTGTTCAGAGAGTCGTTGTTACTCCTGAAGATCTACATGTGATTACCAAGGGTGTCAAACTGAATGATAGCGACCTCCACTTCAGGCTGTTAACAGTCCCTAAGAAAGGTCAGTTATTGCTCAGCGATAAAGTTCTACAAAGGAACTCAACCTTCAGCCAGAAGAACATTACAGATGGCTTGGTGAAGTTCGAGCTTCTCAACAAGCTGCACGAAGACACAAGAGACACTTTCAGCTTCCAGGTGTTTTCAACACACGCTACCTCAACAAGTTACGACTTCAGAATCAACATCAAGACCGAGTCGATCACCGTCGCCGTCGTAAACAAAGGCCTGTCAGTACTGGAAGGAGGGAATAAGGTCATCACCAAAGATATCCTGTTCGCTCAGACAGCAAGTAACCGGGAGGTCCAGTACAACATCACCGTGAGTCCCCGGCACGGCCACATACGGAGGATCAACCTCTCCAACTCAACCTCCATGAACAACAACATTGTGACATTCACAAATCAGGATCTCATCGAGGAAAGGATCATGTACGTTCATGATGATAGCGAGACCAAGCAGGATTCCTTCACTTTTCAAACTGTGGCTTACAAACCCAACAAACTCCCCAGCAAGAGGGAGGAGAGACACCCAGCCGAGCACACCTTCAACATCTCCATCCAGCTGGTCAACGACCAGAGACCTGTGCGAGTGGTTGATAAGGTTTTCCATGTGGCCCGCGACGGACAGAGGTTAGTGACGTTGAAGGACCTTCGTTTCCAGGATGACGACTCGGACTTCGAGGACGACTGGTTGGTGTACACGCGCAGGGGGATTCCACTGGGAGAACTGGTGCTGGCCACTGATACCAGTCACAGACTGTACGAGTTCACTCAGAGGGACCTGAAACAGGTTAGCACAGTTTAAAATCAGACATTGTTGAGCATCCAGGTGGTAGTATATACAGTATATCCAGTATATCCAGTATATCCAGTATATTCAGTATATACAGTATATACAGTATATTCAGTATATTCAGTATATTCAGTATATCCAGTATATTCAGTATACTCAGTATATTCAGTATATTCAGTATATTCAGTATATTCAGTATATCCAGTATATTCAGTATATTCAGTATATTCAGTATATTCAGTATATTCAGTATATTCAGTATATTCAGTATATTCAGTATATACAGTATATTCAGTATATTCAGTATACTCAGTATATACAGTACATTCAGTATATACAGTATATTCAGATTCAATGAGTTACATTTGGATTTGTTGTAAAGGTTTGGTAGCTCAAACTGCCTTCGACCTCCTGATAATCTGTTTCTTGATGTTTGTCCTCCTCTCTCGTCTCCTCAGAGGAAGGTGCTGTTTGTCCACAGAGGAGTCAGCTTCGGGCGTTTTGTGCTCTTCGTATCAGATGGGAAACACTATGTTTCCACACTGCTGGAGGTAATATCTCAAAGATTTATGTATTTTCATCCATTTAAAAAAGTGAATAAACAGAAAATGAGATATATAGAGAAAGAGAAGAAGCTTGAATCCATCTGGTAGTCAGAAATAAACTGTAATAATATACAAATGACTTCAAGTTGTGATTGTTTCTGTCTAATTATTGTTTTAAGGTCACTTAGTTTGTCTGTGTCTGGCTGGTGCAGGTGATCGCCCAGGATCCTTATCTGCAGGTGGAGAACAACACCGGCATCAGGGTCCAGCGAGGCGGGGTCATGACCCTAACCTCCTCTAACCTCAGCGTCTTCAGCAACCTCGACATCCGAGAACCGCAGGAAGTTACGTTCGAGGTCTTCCTTCCACCGAAACACGGTGTCCTCTGCTTAACTGGTGGAAGTTGTGACACTGTAAACCAGGCGGACGCAATTTCAACATTCACCCAGCAAGATCTGGTCGCCGGGCGCCTGGTGTATCACCACGACGGCAGCCACATGCTGTCAGACGGCTTCAATGTTACGGCAAGAGCCAGGGAGAAGAGCAAAGAGACGCTCCGAGGCAAAGGGAGGAGGGAGGCACATCTGGACGTCGGAGTGACGATCAAAATCTACCTCGAGAGTCACCAGAGGCCGCCGACAGTCCTCAGTAACAGTCCAGTGGTGGTGGCGGAGGGACAGAGCACGTCCATTAACAGGGAACATCTAGAGGTGAGTTCCCCCTATAAGACCTCCCAGTATATCATTGTTTAATATCAGTGTTGGTTTCAAGGTGTTGGATCCAATTACACACTGGTGCAATTTGTTTTACTTTTTTATATCAGATAAACTTACATCCTTTAATATCAGACGTACTGCAGTTAGTCCCCTCCAAAATACAGTATACTGTAATATTGCTTGGTAATATAGATACTTGTGTTACATGCAGGTGGTTCACGATGACAGCCAGCCCTCAGAGATAGTTTTCACTGTCCAAAGTCCTCCGACCCTGGGCTCCATCCACAAGGTTCCCCCTGAGGGACAGCATGGAAACAACCATGGAGAGCAGCAGCGTCCCTACAAGGTGCAGACAACTGAGCAAAACAACTTAACACAACTTTTGCTCTTCATCGAGTAGAAGAAGTGGAGCAGAATCCTCTGATTGATTCACCAGCTGCCTGCTAACTTTGGCCTCCTGTCAGTTTGGTGCTGCAGGTCAAATGTCTTAACACACAGTAGGAGCTTTGCTAAAGAGAAGAGAACTTGCAGACCGTCAACCATTGTAACTTAACTGTGTCAAAGGACTCAGCAGTTAACGGTTTTCTCTGCACTGTTCCACACTTCAGGGCTTCAGAGAGCAGCCAACAGCCTCCTTCACCCAGGAGGACCTCAACCAGGGTCTGATGATCTACCGTCAGCAGGCTGCAGGAGGCACCAATGACTCGGTTGTGTTGGAGGCGACCAACGGGGTAACAAAGGTTGGCCCCATCACGCTGGAGATTGACATCATTCCCCTCCTGCTCCCTCTGCAGGTACAGAGTGTTTCCAGATGTCTGATGATCTACTTAGTTGGAAATAAAAGACTTGCATGAAAAATTACAGACTTTCATGACAAGATTACACCAATGAGCCACTAAAGATTTCCTCTTCTACTGGTTCTGTAGGTGACTGACTTGACCTTGGACGAGGGGTCGTCCCTGCCGCTGACCCCTGACATCATCAAGGTGGCCAATCATCACTTCTCGGGGATGAATTTCCTCTACCAGATCACCGTTCCACCGAGACACGGACACCTGGAGCACAGCCGCATCCCCGGGATGCCCATCACTGCTTTCACACACACCGAGGTTTGATACACAAACACACATTTACACGAGAGATCACAAGTGGACAGCAAGTCCATCAGTTCATCAGTTCATCAGCACAAAATGAGTTTCAAGCGATCATATCTCACTTCCTCCTTCTGTATGCAAAGACTGAATGTGTTGGTGTGGGATGCAGCTCTGCTACCTCTATTTATGGATGTACAGCAGAGTGTGTTGGTGGGATCTTAAAGAGGATGTGTTGATTTGCTGTGCACATTTCTCACATGAACAAATGACACCACAAAAGCAAAGATGTCAGGTGTCAGGTTTCAGTTGTCTCATGAGATCAGGACCACGTTAGAATCTTTTTCCTCACGTGTCCTCCCCGCCTACCTCCAGGTGGAACGTGAGTACATCTCCTATATCCACGACGGCAGCAACACACTGAAAGACAACTTCACCATCGTGGCCAATCAGACGGAGATCCGGAAGCACAGTCTGCCCTGCGCCGTTCACA
>CAAKHC010013403.1:0-12283 GCA_901007825.1 Macroramphosus scolopax
TATGTCTCACACACAGCGCTGTGTGTGTGTGTGTGTGTGTGTGTGTGTGTGTGTGTGTGTGTGTGTGTGTGTGTGTGTGTGTGTGTGTGTGTGTGCTCACACCGAGGTCAGAGCAGCTAATGAGTACGACTGACTTTGACTAACGAACTGGGCTGAACAGACGAATAGAAAACAAGACAACAGTGTCACCGCCCGTTTGGTTAAATGGGATCGTCGGTCCTGTAGTACCACTTCGGTCCTGAAGAGGGGGAAAGTGAGGCAATGCAAGTGAGCCGTGGCCGTACCGGAGGGGCGGCGCAGATACTCCCTCTTCCCTCTTGCTCCTGCAGCTCTGTGTTGCTGTCGGACCTCAAATTTACAGAAGACGACCGAAGTTGCGCCTTTTTCTTCTTTAGGTTGTATTGATTTCTGTTCAAGCTGTAAACACGAGTTCAATATGACGAACAAGTTAGCAAACAGTTGCACATTTACACATCAAGCAGATTTAAACCTCCCGTTGGTTCCTCTTTGACCTCGGCTGGTGTCCTGATGGGAAATATCTCGTCTTCAGAAGCTCCGTCCTGAAGTCTACGTTGGGCCAACGGACCTAATAGTAAAGTAAAACCACTAAAACAACTGATGAGTGATCATTCTGTGCAGGGTCTTCTCACCGTGAGCGACTCCTCTCACTTCTGGTTGTAAATTTAACCATTAAACCTCTTTAAACTTTCATGATTTTGACCCTGGAACCGACAAATCTGCTCCGGCTCGAACAGCTGATATATAACACGCAACATATGGAGGGGAAGAAGACCGCGTCTGTGCTACTTCTTCTGCTGTCAGCCAAGCATGCGGCCTCTTCCCGAAGGTGACCGCTCTTTCATGTGTTAGCTTTAGGAGTGTCAGGAGTGAAACCGAACCCTAACGGATGACCCTGCGGCTTCTGGGCTGACATTAGCGCAGCGGCAGGGTTCAGGCAGGGTACGGCTCAGACGCCAGCGAGGTGAGCACCACCAACATCTGGCTCGGCTTAGCCACCCTGCACACACACACACACACAAACACACACAGCACGTCTGTTTTCAGACAAGTCATTTATAGAAGCACGAGAATCCTTTTGGTCTTTCTTCGGTAAGCCTCCCTCGATCCAGCCACCCTGATTTCACCGTATGTCGGCTCCCTCGTTGCCTGATTTAAGAAAGGACTCAGTCTTCTAACGACCACCGGTGTGTTTGGATTGAGCAGCTTCTCCCGTCTCCGTGTAATCACACGTGGGAATTACAGCGTCGGGGCTTTACAGGGCCTGTGATGTGCTCCACATGGTCGGGGTCGCCGCGAACGCCGGGCAGATTATCAAGGTGACGCCAGGGACAAACTGCTCACGTGGGAACTTCCCGGATCAGAGAGGGGGCGACGCTTGCAGGGTGGATCTGTGAGAAAGGCCAGACCGGGTGGGTTAGCGGTCATTAATTCAGACATCTGAAAGGCGGTGATGAACACAGGGAGAGGACTGCCTGTCAGGGAGAGGACGGAAATTCATTTGGAAGTCTCTTGATACGAGAATCTGACGTCCAGAGCACACAGAGGAAGATCCTTGATGATAATTAATGGAGGAAGAGCTGACGAAGTCATCTTGCCTCCGTGAGGGATGATTCTCCATGTGGGCCGAGGAAGACGAGTTATTGGTGTGTGGATCAGTAACTGTGGTACTTTGGATCTAATGTTTAACATACAGACACCTGGCGGACGTTGATCAGTGTCTCAACCTTGTAGCATTAACATCTCTCTGACATCACATTTCTTACTTCCTGTCTCCTGAAAGTGGGCGTGGGACTCAAACGTACGACTCAGGGAACAAAACTTGGTGCAATAAAAAGGTGTTTACTTGCCCAAAACCAGGTTGGTTACACAGGTTGGCAGTCAGCTAACAGGCAAACAGAAAGGCAAAGATCCGACGCCTTTGAAGACGATCACTGGGAACGAAGACGAACTGGCACCGAGACAAAGGACGACTAAATCCCCCAGGAGGGGCAGAGAATGGGAAGCAGGTGAAACCAATCAGGGCGGGGCTGATAATCAGGGAGGGAAACACACAAAGGGAGGAAGAGTACGGAAAATAATTAGAGCCACTGTGAACAAGAAGATATGTTTAAGTTTTCAGAAACTGACAGAGACGCTCAACCAAGCAGGTCACTGGGGGAGATCACTGGGGGCAGATCACTGGGAGCAGATCACTGGGGCAGATCACTGGGGCAGATCACTGGGAGCAGATCACTGGGAGCAGATCACTGGGGGAGATCACTGGGAGCAGATTACTGGGAGCAGATCACTGGGGGAGATCACTGGGAGCAGATCACTGGGAGCAGATCACTGGGGGAGATCACTGGGAGCAGATCACCTGCCAACATAAAGTCTGCAGAAGATCCCACACGTTTCATCTGATGGTTCTATCTGTTCTCGGGGATCTGATCAGGTCCTGGATCTGATCAGGTCCTGGACTTCATCATGAAATCACTGTTGTGTTGAAACTATCAGCCGAACCGAATGATTTCACATCTTTGTCTGTGGACCGTTAAACATCTATTTCCTGTGGAAGCTGCGTGGAAGTCGCAGCCAGCTGATCGTGTGCTGCCCAGATGTTCCGACAAACATCTTTTTTAGAAGCAGTTGTGTCTCTCTGATGAGCAATCGGGGTATTTCTTTGTCTGGTTGTGGTCGAGTCTTCGTCGGGGAAAGACTGATTATTTCCATGTGACGGTTTCCTCTTTGTCTTTTTTCGGCGTGTGAGGAAGAGATGATGTAAACCTGCGAGTCGTCCATGATGGTCGGTCGTCATCGTTAAGGGAGGGAAGAAAGGATCCTGTGATCAGAGATCATTTAGAGGACAACACAACAACAACAGAAGGTCATTTCTGTCTGCACAGTTTCACAAGCACATCCTGAGGTTTAAAGAAATACACCCCCTGGTTCTCCTTCAAGAACCCAGTACGAGGAAGCAGTGCCACCTAGAGGCCACAGACACTCACCAGCGATGCTTCTCTCAACAATTACAGATACAATAATAATGTTTTGTATTTTAATTGCTGTTTCTGACACGTGTTAAAGAGTCTTCAGGCTGTACTGTATTAACAATAAGATCTCCTCTACGGAGCCACTGGGATGAAAATAAAAAAGATCCTGTAAGTTATTTTATGAGAAATAATAGTAAATGTGTCGTCGTGACTCTTGCAGGACTTTAAACCCAAAACCTGCTAATATTGATATTTAAACATAGTAAGAAACGTTCGTACAATATCGTCTCAAAATAATGACGAAGTATCTCAAACGAATTAGGAACCAAACCAAAATAATTACAATAATAATGAGCATTCATTTTTTAGTTTGAGAAACTTTCAAATTATTTGCAGATGCTAACTCCTTATTTGGAGATATGTAATTTCTTTAAATTGCTAGATTTTATTTCTTTAAGAAAAGATTTTCTTTAAGGCTTCTTTAGTATTTTGAGACGACAGGTCCTTATTTTTACAAAGTTTCTAATTATTTAGAGTTAATAAGTCATCAATTAGAGTTAATAACTCATTATTTGAGATAATTAGTCTTTATTCTGAGATAGCAAGTTCATCGTTTAGAAAGTTCCTCATTACTTCCAGGAGCTCGTTATAATGAATCTCTGGGTTCTTCCATACTTTTCTCTTGTTTTTTTATTTGCTGTATTTGACGATTGACGACTTGAAAGTCGTAATTAATGAACATCTGACTCACTGTGTTCTCTCCTGGTATTTTATTAAACTTCATTATACAGACTGAGTTGGACAGACGTTGTAGAAACGTTGCTCCAGACGACGATTACAAAGCTTCTCTGAGATGATTTGCTGCTTCGCAACTCGCTCAGTCCATAAACTGGGAAACACTCCGAGGTCGAGAGCAACGTTACCTAACATGAACGCAGCGGCAGCGTGTTGTTAAAGTACCACTTCAGTGTTCAAGGACGTCCTCACAGTTTGTGTAACAGCTGTAACTTCATGTACGAGCACCACTGTTCTCCATGTGATCGGACACACAGTTGATGTGGGAACTTTTGTTTTTACGTAACAAAGTTGAAAGAGAGCGAGAAAAACACCAAAGGGAACAAGAACAATGCTCAGCTTTGACGATATTTATCTTTATTTTCCCAAGAGTAACATGTAGTTCAGGACAAATGAACGTTGGAGAGAAGCTAGCAAAGCAGTTTGCACAACATACGAGTCCTAACTGCATCGTACTGATTATCAGGGCTCGTATTTGTTCTCACAATCAAACAAAACGTCCTGCAAGGAAGGAAACTTTGAATTTAGGTGCTGAAATCTCTTCTTCTATTACATCCCGGAGATTCAAGGGTCACGTAGCTAGTTATGACACCATGACACAAGGCAACACGCCGTCTCAGACGCACAAACAGAACCACAGCGGGTAGCCAAGACACGCGAGAGGGAAGCGAGCGGAGACGGACGTCACTGCTACCAGACGGCGAAAGAAGCGAAAGAGAGAAAAGGTTATACAGGCGCAGAGCAGAGAAGAAAGCTTTCAGAGAGGACATGCTGAAGGGACTACACGGATAGATATAATACTCTAGGGGTTTCGGAGCGGCGACGGTCTTCGAGCGGAAGAGAAAGACAGAGGATAGTCTGAAGCGGATCAAGCGCGGAGAAGAGTTACGACCACGAGGCGAGGTTAGCATGCTGCAGCACGGTTACAGGAAGCCCAACACACAGAGATCACATGTAAAGGCTAGAGCGACGGTACGCTAATCTACAAGGCTAAGATATACATTGCATCGGATGCTAAAGCTAATTACAGGAGCTACACATACTGTAGATATATTTATATAGATGTATATATAGAGATATATAGGAGACTGTATATAAAACAAGCTGGAGAGGCAAGGCATGGCATGCACGTGCAAAGGAAGCGAGTCTAGCAGCAGCAGCAAGAGGAAGGAGATGTCCGGCTTTCCACGACCGCCGCGATGACATTCCTTGGTGTCCGTTATAAATCTCATGTTGTCTGTGTCACAGTGTGCACAACTCATACTGCAGGAATACGAGAAAAATAAAGGCTTCCGCTTCCACTCCCCCTTGTTCAATAACACATTCACACCTAAGAGCTTAAGTTACTTTCTTTTTTGTTGATGTTAATCATTGCACATTTGTTAGGTCATGTGGATCCTCTAAAGTGCACAACCTCCTTGTGAGAGGAAAACTAGACAACACTGGCACATGTACACTGAAGGCAACACAGTTACACTAATTTATACATTGGCACACCGTCAAGTATCACTTGCGCACAAAAAAAAACAAAAAACAGAGTGCGTCAAAGTCAAAAATTGGCTTTGCATGTACATTTAAAACCCAAAGAGGCGGAGTCTGGAGGTGAAACTCCGCCCGGTTCTTTGAAAGCAAAAAACACATTTTCATTGAAAGCTAGAAGAGTCACACAGCGAGAAAACTAACAGGATGAAAATACAGGTTATTAGAGAAAATATCACTAACTTTACCTCACAAATAGTCTCTGGTTATACGTCTTATATACAATGTATGTATACACAAAGATATGTACTTAGGACATCTTGAAATACTATTTACAATTGATGATCAAAGTGATTGTACACTGACCCGACCACGCTGAGCAAATTGTGCTTTTCTAACTTGTTCTAGATAAAATGCTACAGAACCTCGTTGAGTTCACATTCCGTCGACTAGCCCGTCAACGCCGAGCATGTTTTCTTCTTGAACCAACTTCTCTGGAAACTTGATTATCGTTAACTAATCGCACGCTAGAAGTTCGCAGGGTTTCTTTTGATATTTTGCAGGATGAAATAGTTTGGACCCATGTTTTAAATATTGCTTTGTGAATGACTAAAGTTGCGATGCTAACGATGCTCCTCCTCCTCGCACCCGATGAGTTAGTGCAAGTGATGTCAGGTATCAGCAGCTGCACGTCCGATGATCCTCTATTCAAACTAAACACCGTCAGTGTCCCGCTAACGGTGGGAGTCCCAATTCAAAGTAACTGCGGGGGGCTGGGAGATGGTTTGATGGCGATAATTGTCATTTATAGACTGTGTAAAAGAATCGGAAAGCTATGGAGCCAATGTTGAAGAGCCTTGAACCTGCCTACTTTCTAAAGGCCAACAGGGGGCGACTGCGCTCATTACAAATAGAAGTCTGATTGTATGGAAGTCAATGAGAAATTACTCTACTTCTGCCTTGATTTATTACCCCAATAAACATTTTCCTAATGACTGTATGGGCTCAATGGATAGCCCAAAGTCGCGACCACGGTGGCTCTGCAGTTCAACCCTCTCGACCAAATATGATCGATTCTGGTACCAAGACATCAAGATAACGATGGAGACAAAAAAAAACTAAACAACGCTTCATAGACGTAATCCACAAACCAATGGATGATGTCACAATGTGTACGTCTACTGCTTTTATACAGTCTATGAAGCAGTCGGGGGCACTGAAAGCCAATGAATTATTGTTATATGGTTCATCTATGTTGGCCGCCAGAAAGAAGCATGAAGTCTGTAAAAGAAGCACATCGTAAGCCTGAAGACATCCTGTCACCTCCATCCGAAGAGTAACGTTCATCGGAACCATCGGGACACCATCTGAGAACACAACGGTTCCTTCTGCATCCGAGGAAACGACAACATGTTCTCATGAATTAAATAACGAAGCTCCCAGCTCATCAAACCGATGCACCAACTCACAAGGCCTCCTTGTGGTGACAGTGTGATGAAGCAGGACGTTGAAGGAGGACACGGGGGTCATTTCCTGTTTTTTGCAACCATGACCCTGTCATGCCGTGCCCAATGGAGTTGGGGTGCTCTGGGACTGGACGGGTGCTGCAGACACCGCCCACCTCACTATGACGTAGAGGCAGTTGATCAAGCTGAGGTAAGGTGAAGTGCTTTTTTTTTTTCTTTTTTTTCTCCTGTCATGTGTTTCAAACCAGAAGTTGTTTAAAAGTTACAATAGAACACATTCGGCACTTAACAACATCACCCGGGCGAATGAGAAATGATTGAAAGAATAACAACCTCCCTCGTCGACCTATTGCACACAAGCGTTTTCATATCACAAAGAAGTACATAAAGTTACGTCACTGACACGACTCGGGGACCTACGACGCTATCGCAGAGGGCGGACACAAGCACCGTCACAGAGCTGTGGACCAAGCTACAATACATATACGGATATATCTGAAGCATCTTTTATATACTCTTAAATATGTGACTCTGGAGGAAAGAGGAGAAAGAAAGTTTACCAGTACATTCACCACAAACAATTCATCCGTCAAGGGGGGAAAAGTACAGGAGGGCGGTGGCGAGATGAGTCTTTATAGATCCTGGCCGAGTCGTTCGATCTCCTCGATGAGAAAGTCGATGTCCTCGAAGGTGGCGGCGGGATTTGAGATCACCATGCGGAAAAAGTTGACCTTGTCCCCCTGCGGCTGGTAGCTGACCATGGTGGTGCCGTACTCCATCATCCTGGCCTTTATCACCGGGGCCACCTGACAACATTCACAGCAGATGGAATTCATTCATTGACGTTATTTTCCTGCTTCTACTTATCAGTTCATTTTTCTTTTTCCCGCCACGACTTGGCTGCAGATTATAAACGATTTGCAGGCCAGCAGGAGCTCATTAACGACAACAATCGTGGAGCTGGAGCTGCTGCGGCTGACGTAGCGTTTGTTGGAAAGACTTTGCAGGTGTTTGAGCAACATGAGGGACCACAGAACAATTTAGAAAAGAAAGATGGAAGGAAATCAGAAACGCAGTTCCTCTCATTTACTTCGTGCTCAGTCGAGTCTTGATTACTCGATGTCTGCAGTGACAGACGAGCCGTGACAGATTCAATTACAAGTTTGAAACTCACACTTCTTGTTTTGAAAACAACCCTCCATTAAGCCTGGAAAGACCCTGTTTCTGAATATTCCTGCGTCTGGAATGTCACTTCAGGAGAGACGCCTGTTGGAGTGTTTTCCAACACTTTAAAACATCGGCAGACCAGCTTGAGCTCAGCTTCGAAGAGCTCTTTTATATCTACATAAGGAGCTCCGGGTCCTCAGTGCGTCTTCAAACCTAAATGTTTCATTAAAACGTTCAGAGCACCTTTAATTGCCACCGGACGATGACGTCACTGCACAGCATCAACAGTCAATGACTGACTGACCTCCTGTGACATTAGAGGTTGTTCGATTTCACGGATCTAACAAACAGTCACTCATGAAGTATTTGTAAGTGGAACCCCATCTTGTCTCTTGTTAGCAGGACATGTAAAGGTGGAGGTTGAAGCTACGTGATCGTCGGGCACCTGAAAGGTGTCCTGGCGAGATACCACAGTGGGACGTCTTATCTCTGCTCACCCACCTTGTGCAGATGTTGCTTTCTCTCCTCTTTGTCCTCCATGTAGCGGATCCCAGGGGGGAGGTACCAGAAGCAGACGTTGGTGTGCTGAGGCTGCGGGGACACAGTGGACAAGTGGTGAGACGGACAGCGCTTGTGCCCACCTGGTCCGGTCCCTGCGTACCCTACCAGGTGTATTCTGGTGCGGTACCTGCGTACCCTACCAGGTGCATGCTGGTGCGGTGCCTGCGTACCCTACCAGGTGTATTCTGGTCCGGTGCCTGCGTACCCTACCAGGTGCATGCTGGTCCGGTGCCTGCGTACCCTACCAGGTGCATGCTGGTCCGGTGCCTGCGTACCCTACCAGGTGTATTCTGGTGCGGTACCTGCGTACTCTACCTGTATACGGTACTGCAGACAGTTTTGCCTAATTAACATACAAAACTAAAAACTAGAACCTAAACTTCTACAAGACAGACAGGTGAGATCAGAACCGCCTCTACATAAGAAGCTCCTCCATGTCTGCTCTGTTTCTTGGCCGCGCCGCTCGAGCCGCCCGCCTCTCGGCGGAGAGTCATTCATTACCGACAGCTGACTAGTCAAGCGCACCAGCCTCATTTACACCACCCGACTGGTTCGGTGGCAGTAAATTCAACATCTCATTGATGTAATGGCTCAATGGGACGTACAGACAAGTGAACACCTGGGCGGGGGCCCAAAGGACTTCCTCCCCATCCCCCCTGTGAGTTGTGATGCTCTCAGTCATTTTGTGGCTCCGCGGGGGGAAACAATAAGAGCTGAAACATTAAAGAGCTTCACTACAGATGATTCTGTGTGTCCGGGCGCTTCCTTTATCACAGAGTCTTTTAGCTTAATAACCCGTCATATCTGCTTCTGTTGTTGTGCTTTGGGTCGGCGCAGCACCACCCTGCTATTCATATGCAGATGAGCAATTATAGGCCGTTATGCTATTCATGGGACTATAATAGCAGCACATTATAGTGGCAGCCGGAAGGTAAAATCAGCAGTCAGTGGACACAAAGCAGAGCACACAGCGAGCCAATCAGGGGCCACGACACGGCCACCCGCATGGATTCACCCCAGGACAGAATGAACGTGGACCTACCTTCCCGTTGAAGACCATCTCGTATCCTTCTCGGTCTTTGATCTTGTTGTACAGATACTCAGACAGCTCCAGACACTTGTCAATCTGAGCCTCGAACCCGATGGTGCCCTGCGGAGGACAGCACGTGTTGTTTGTAGTTGCAAACAAGGAGTTTAGGAAAAACATTTGTTCTTTCCCCACAGATTTGTGTCTGAACCTAAGCAGTTCTTCTAGAACTACCTTTGCTCTCCACATGAGCCACAGCTTGAAGATGTCCACGTGGCGTCCGCACTGCAGGGCTTTGTCTCCCGTGTCGTAGGACAGGTCGTAGTGTTTGTCCTGCTGGAAGAGGTAGCAGGCGTGCATCTGGTTGCAGTTCTGCATCAGACCCTGAGGACAAACAGAGTCGGGGGGTGAAACCACACAAACACCAGGCTGAGTGACACCATGAGGATGAGGAGGAGGAGAACTGACCTCCTCTCGGACCAGCAGGGCAGAACACTGCAGAGGGACGGACATCATCTTATGTGGGTTCCATGTTACAGAATTGGCTCTGCGGTGATGAAAACAAGCGAGACTCATTATTTAAAGAACTCTCATCAACTTCTCATGTCGATGTTTCTTTATTGACGCTCACCTGTCGACTCCATCCAGCTTCCACCTGTGTCTCCTGGACATGAGGAGACTTCCTCCCCACGCACCCTGACACGACAAACAGTCATAAGAACGAGACAGTACAATACGTCTGGAGGTGTCACGAGTTAAAGGAGCAGTCATCGTCTTTTCATTAGTGTTTAACTTGCTTTATTCCCTCAAAGGCACCGTTGTGTTTTAGTTTGCTCCCGTTCGTTTCTTTATATCTTTTGTCTAAATCTTTATTAGCAACCTGAACAAGCTGCAGCCGCTCTAAACAAGCCTGCAGAGCCTCTTCTGCTCTGCGTGGTTTCACTCTGTCATCCAGCTGAACACGTGTCCTCCTGTCTTCTTCTTGTTGACTCCGGGGACCAGCTGATCGCTCTGAAACCGGCTGGCAGTCACGGCGACCTCGACAACAAATATTTGCACAGAACTCATGAGGCTCCATCACCAGTCTCAATGACATCAGACATATTTCAAAAGACCTACAAAAAAAGCGTAAAGAGGCCAATCTATCGCCATGGCAACCGTAACAATTACAGATATAAAAGTGATGGAAGCTCGCTGTATAAACCAGCAGTGAAACTTTCTTTCAACTTGTACACATTTGATGACGTCTGTCAGTCTACAGAAGCTCTTTTAAGCCGTTCAAACCCCCAAATATTTCCCCCGATGACGCACACATACCTGACGAAAGCAAGCAGATGCCAGAGACTCTACAGCCGGACGTCTTTTTCTACCTCAGCTGAGGAATGACAGACAAGACCATTTATGTCTCTTAATAGAGGTGTCCCCCCCCCTGTCAGGGCTAAATCACCCTCATTAATTGATAGAGTTCCTTCAGTGAGGGGGCTCGTGATGGCCGAGTCAGGGGAGGAGATGATTTACTGCCTCCATTCCACTGTTTCTAATCTCCAGATAGGAAATGGCTCGCTCCTATCTAGGTCAACGGGAGGCAGTGGAGGCGAGACGGACGGAATGGATTTGTCAAACCGGCGTTTCAGTGAAATCATCGCTGTGCAAAGATGCTGCGAATGTTTGCAGCCTCCAGATTATAAAACGGTCCGTCGTACTCACGTCCACGTGCATCCAGATGTTGTACTTTTTGCAGACGTCAGAAATGGCGATGAGAGGGTCGAAGGCGCCGTACACCGTCGTCCCCGCGGTCGCACTCACGAAGAACGGGACGAAACCCTGCGCAGGGAAACAGAGACGACGTTACAGACACAGACGTGAACACCGATATCGGCTGGGATTTATTTGTTTTTCCCGCCACAAGAGGGGGAACAAATAACAACAAGAACGGAGTAGAGGAAAGAATATCGGTAGCAGGTATCAGGCGAATATTGAACATGTTCCTTTAATGGGCCATCACACAGTCAGTATCAGTCTATACAGTTCATGAGCATCACCTTCTGTTTGGCCTCCAGTATTCTCCTCTCAAGGTCGGCTGGGATCATTTTACCGCTGGAAAGGAGAAGAAAGACTCGTGTGCTGATCATAAGACAAACATTTCACCTTTCAGACGTGCTGGAATGAGGAACTGACGCTACCTCTCGTCTGCTTTGATGCAGATGACGCTCTCGGTGCCGATGCCGAGAGCCGCCGCGCCTTTTTTGATGGAGAAATGACTCTGGAGGGAAACGGAGAAGAAAAGCTTCAAAGATCTGCAGTCACATGTGTCAAACAGTGAAGACGTGCAGGTGGTTTACTGACTCCGTCCTACAGACGTCCGTCAGACACACGTGATCATCACCAGCTTCTAGATCATCGCTAAGAGCTGACGCGCCAGATGTTGGAGAACCTTACGTGTTCCGATGTGAAGGCCACCAGTCGGGGAACAGATGACATTCCTTTCTCCTTCACTTCAGGGAACATCTTGAAGCGGGCCAGCAACATGGCATACATGTTGGAAATAGCACCACCTAGAGGACAGACGGGGATCAGTGGAGTACAGACGGGCGGGTGGTGTCGGCCCACATCACAGCTTTAACCACAGGCCTCATGATGGGAGTGGTGATGATGATGATGATGATGATGATGCCGGGGTTCTAACTGGCATGAAGCAGAGTTCAAGAACGTTTAAATCCTTTGTTTACATGAGGAGACAGTCACACAATGTCAGAGCCAATCAAATTTCTGCAACTCTCCTTATCAAATAAATTAAC